>JAOANK020639964.1:0-11664 GCA_026257165.2 Telfairia occidentalis
TTTATTGAATGATATCAATAACAACTTTATTGACATGTTTACAAGCCATTCGAGTTTTAGGACATACATACCCAACAAACTCATCATTAATTAATGAAGTACCCCACTTTAAATGGTGTAGAAGTCGTCAAAGGCGAGCAGCGTGCCTCGTAAAAGTGCTACATGCTCGCCATGAAAGGAACTCCCATGGTCGATATCGTTGGCACGTTGGCATCTCATCCAATGTCAAAGCATGAAAAATAGAGCTCCCTCACCGAGAAGTTAGAGTTTGTATCTCTAGGCATAAGGACAGAGAAGTGCGCATTGGCTCCAAGCTAAGGGTCGAGCATAAAGAAGCACCGATTAACTTTCTCAAGACCAATATTGATGTCTTCACATTATCGCACGAGGACATGCTTAGGATTGATCTGATCACCATGGTCCATAGGTTGAACATTGATCTATAGTACAAGCCAGTCAAGCAAAAACGCCACCCTGTGGGCACAGCGAGAAACGCCGTGACAGCAGACGAGGTGAAAAAACTCTTTGACGCATACTTCATGTGAAAGGTCCACTACCCCTAGTGGTTGTCCAATGTTTTCTTGCTGAAGAAGACCAATGCAAGTGAAGAATCTACATCAATTTCACGAGCCTCAATAAGGCATTCCCCAAGGATGACTTTTGGATACCTCAGATAGATTAGTTGGTTGACGTGACCGTGTGGATGAGCTTCTCACCTTCATGGATGCATACTTTGAGTACAACTTGAACAGGTTGTCAAAGCCCTTCAAATTGAATATCGATTCTTCTAATCTAACTTATAAAAATAGTGGAGCCAGGTCGAATCCTAAGGGACTAAGGAAATTAATTTCTCAAAGCTAGCCAATAAAACTAAAATTTAAAGAGGGAGAGGGGGTTTGAATTGGTGAATTGACTGAAACTAAATTAAATAATGGATTAATAAAAGTAATAATAATTTAAATTAATGAAAATTGATCTTACTGAATATCCAATCCAAAGGCAAAATCCCCTCCAATTTTTATTTGGTCATAGGCTTAAAAGAATAATTTTTTATTCAAGAACTTAGTCTACTTATTCGGACAAGTATAAATTCTCCTAATTTTATTGACTCATGAATCTAGTATCGAAATTAATTCTTATCATTTAATTAATTGGGCACGATAGCGTTCCATATCAATTAAAGGATAACATTAAAAATATTGAGATAACTAAACCAAAACTAATTAATTAAAATAGCTACAATTTAATAAATTTTGTAGTTCATCCTTGAGTTAGAAATAAAAATTTAGCCACATATGATGACTAATAACTCTCTAAAAGAGAGTTATTAGGAGTCTTTTATGGTGAATTTTAGCTCTTTAATTGATAAAGTATCTATGCTTTGTCAAGAGAATTGCTAGGTTTACCTTTATTTTGCATTTAGAACTCTTGAGAATTTTTATATTGTTGAATTATTCTATTTGAAGCATCAATTGAGTGAAGAAAATATACTTTTAGTGATGATAGTTTTCTCGATGCTCAGTAAAAACATCGAAAAAAGTGCACCTTTTGCCAATGTTTTGTAAAATGTCGGCCTATGTAGCCTATTTGCAAATGTTTTACAAAAAAGTGTCAGGAAAAATCTCACGTTTCCCAATGCTTTAGTAAAACAACGATATGTTGGAAAAGTAAAACTGTGTGTTTTGTTTCTCCCAACATTTTTTTAGGGCTTTGCCGAAGTTTTACATAACGTTGGCAAAAGTAAACCCTAAAAATCAATTTCTTCCCCTCTTCTTTTTCATTTTTTCTCTCCTTTAAATTCACTTTCTTCCTCCTCTTTCTCGCAGCACTTTATGCTTGTTATCATCTTCGTTGCCGCCTCTCTATCGCTGTCTTTCTCGCCATCTCTGTTGCCATCCCTATCGCCGCCAGTTGCCCTTCTGTCACTCTTAGTTGCCTCCTATCGCCTTGCGTTTTAGGGGTGTTTTTTTATGAATTCTAAATTTTTCTGCTGTTGAAGTGTTGATTTGGAAGATTATATTGAATTGGAATGGATGGAGGGGTGAAGGAAATTTGAATGGAGAGCTTGAAAATTTAGGTTGAATTTTGGAAATGTGGGAAATTGCTTCTATTTTGTGTTTTTGTTCGTTGTCTTTGGTTGTTTGGGCTCATTGCAATTTGGAGGGTTGAATTTGCTTCTGTTTGTAATTTTTCTTGTTGTTCGATTCAATTTTTTTTTAATAATAAGGAGGGTTTGGAGAATTGAAGGGTGGTGTGCTTTAAATGTGCTTTAGAAGAAAGATTTATGTGCTTTAAATATTATTTAAGCACTCTCTATGTTATATTAAATGTGAAAAAGGGTGTGCTAGATGGCGATTTATGTTCTTTGAAAGTTACGTAGAAACTTTGTAGGTTTTTTTAGATTGAAAAATGACACTTAGGCATTTTCTAGGTTGTTTTGAGAGTGAAAATGGAACTTAGATACCTTCTCGACCACTAAGGAACCTTTTACTTACTTTGACATGCTAAGGTAGATTATATGTTTTGAAAGTTACTTAGACACTTTCTAAGATCTTTTGAGATTTAAGATGACACTTTTGTACATTTAAAGCCACCAAGACACCTTTTCGTCACTTCAACGTACTAGGGGAAATGATCAAGTGCTTTAAATGGAACGAAGACACTTTCTTTCTAGTTTGTGTTGAGAGTAAAAATGACATGTAGACATGTTATAAGCCACTAAGGTACTTTTCAGTTATGTTGACATGCTAAGAGGTGGGTTATCAGCTTTTTGGATATGTTGACATGCTACGAGGCGGATTATTAGCTTTAAATGTTACTTAGAAACTTTTTATGTTGTTTTGAAAGTTAAAATGATACTTAGGTATCTTTTAGACCTCTAAGGCAAGTTTTAGGTACTTTATCGTGCTTGAGGACATGCTATGTGCTTTATATATCACTTAGATAACTTTTTATTACTTTGACGTGCTAAGGAGGCAAGTTATTTGGTTAAAAGTAACTTAGACTTTAGGTGATTTTCAGAGTAAAAATGACATTTATATACAATTTTGAGGCCACTACTAAGGTACCTTTTTGTTTACTTTGTCACACTCGAAGGACATGTAGTGTACTTTTAACGTTATTGAGGTATTTCTAAGGTTTTTTTAGAGTGAAAAAGGAACTTAGACACTCTTTTAAGCTACTAAAGCAACTTTTGGCTTCTTTAGCTTGCTAAGGGCAGGATATGTAGTTTAAATGTTACATAGATATGTTTGTTCTCAATGAAATTTTGGTTGAGCGATATATATATATATATATATAACTAAAATTTATAATGTGAAATACTTGTCTTAGCTTAATTATTATGATTACTAAACAATAGAAATTCGAGAAGCTTGCATGCTGTGTATGCTTGTAGATAATTTAGTTCTTTAGGGTTTGAACAAAGAGGAATAGTTCTTTAAATGGTCCATATAAAGAAATACATTGCCATTATTATTATTTTTTTTCAGTCAACATGTGGAGATGAGAATTTGTACTCACGATGAAGTTTGTTTTTCCATGGATGACTTGCAAGAACTTGTGCATTCCCTATCATAATTGTAAGCAAGTAAATATTACATTCTTTATTCACATGTTTGTACATGCTTTTTGTTCTTTTTATAATCGTGTATTTTATTGTATAGATACCAAAGAAGTATTACTGTTATTTTTGTAGGTAAGGATATATTTAACTTTACCATCTTATCCCTTGTCCAATTTCAAAGTACTGAAGCACTTTTTTTTATTTATCTATTTCTTTCAAGTATACTCTTGTTTATTTGGATAGAAGAAGAGTGATCACAAGAGATTAAATTAACTAGCTAGTTTTTAGAAATTGTAAATTTTGTTGTTTTGAACAGGATGATGTAAATTTCTTTTAATATTTAAATTTAAATATTTATGAAAATCATGGCATTTAAATTAATTATACAAGATTGAATGAATTATTGGAGTTTTTGGACAAAAAAATATTCATAATTAAATTATTAAATTTTTTAAAAATATTTTACCGACATTATTTAGGATTATACCAAGTTAAGCCTAAAGCATTCAACCCTTGACAAATAAAGAGTTTTGTCTTGAACTTTTTCGCAACATATTTTCTTTCAAGAAGGTTCCCACCAACCTTAATCCCTTCGAGTCATAGCGAGGAAGATCTTACGAAAAAGTTGCTGAGATTTGAAGAAAGGTCTTGTGGAGAAGTTGTTGAGATTTGAATTAAAGAAGTGTTGGAATGACTATTTCTTCAAAGATATATTTTTTCCTTTTCCATTTAATTTTAAATAATTTAACTCAATGCTGATCCTAGATTGTAAATTGTTTAGAATCACAATTCAGCTGCATAATGAATAATTTATCCTTCACATGAATCAAATCACCTCTGAATACCAAGCCCGAGATGAAAGGATGGTCAGATACCTGACTTGGATGCGAGAACTCCTCGCCAAATTTAAGGAGTTTGAGATCTAGCAAATCCCATGCTCGCGGAACTTGAATGCGGATGCCCTTTCCAAATTGACATCTAACTATGAGATCGAGCTGGCACGAACGATTTCAATGAAGATCCTCTCCAAACCAATGACAGACAAACTAGTCGTGGCCGATATTGAGGTGCGCCATCTATTGCCTCACAAAGTGAAGTTAAAATAAGCAATGATAACTTCCCTTTCCCTTGTCGGCCTTGATCCCGAGTTGTGGGATCCCTTGTTTCTTGGTGTTTTTAATACATTAACTTTCAAAAAAAAAACTAAGCAATGATAACCACACTAAGATTGTGCCAGTGTACACAGTCAGCAACAAGTGATAAGTATAAATATTGTCTTCACAGGGATTAGAACTAGATTTCAACTTACTCAAACTCAATCTTTAGGTGAATTCAAATTGTAACCAAGAATAATTATTTGTGATTTTTGTTAACTAGATGCTTCATGAAGTTAAATGACAGAATAAAGTAAATGTTTCTCAACTTTATAATGTGATGGATGGAATAAGTTCAAATTAAGGTATAATGTTATTTTCTTGAGATAGAATGTTGAAGCAATAATTTTGTAGAATCAAGTTACACAACAATAGTCTAAGAATCTTCCCAAATTTTATAAATATCTTATATTAATTCTCACTAACCTATATAAGTTCAAACTATATTTTGTGTATTAGGCGAGTGATTATCCTTAACATTCTCACTTAGCTAGCTACTAACCTAATCAAGAGGCTAACGTATTTTAGAAAGAACTTACCACTTTTTATTTGTCCCAAAACTCAGAAAATGTATTTATGCGTGTTGACTAGACAACCATCAATATTAAACAATCAAGAACGCTTCTAAAACAAATCAATTAAATAAGTATACTTAGTACTAAATTAAGTCAATAACATCATTCTTAATCCTCACCTAAAAGTTGATTAGTTCATGCTACAATATCGAAAGGCCAGAAAAATAATGATTGAAAATAGTGAGTTCATGATAACACTTTGATATGATTAAGAAACCAATGTAGAAGTCTATTCACTTCAGTAAAAATTCTATATGAATCATCTTTTTTGCTCCAGCCTTCAATGCAGTTTCGCTTTGTTCCTACAACAATTCCTCAATTGTAGTTCTCTACTCTCAAGACTCTCTCAAACTCTAAGGCTAAAACACATGAACTCAAAAGGCTAACTTTTAGAACTCCTCTCGAAGTCAGCTATCTCTTCTATTTATATTAGTCTCCTTCATTAATTTCAAAGCTAATTAGGTCAACTCGTACACATGCCACGTATCTAATGAATCCCTAATGCTATAAATAAGGCATTATTAGCTTATTAGCGAAGTTACTTATATTCGTGCATATCAATCCCTAATCCTTAATCCCTAATATCAATTAAGTGTTGAATACCCAAAGTTCATTTTCTAATGCCAAAATCAGAATAATTTAGTAAAGTTGAGGTTTTCAAAAGCACTAAAGAAAAACAAAGATCATTTTCACAACATAGGAACCAATCATGAGAATTTTATCAACAATAAGAATACAAGTGCACCATAAAACCCTATTAATAACTATATTTTGGAGAATTATCACACTACATGTTGGATAGACCCAATTCGCGAATATTTAGAAGGGCGAACTCCATCAGAAGAAGGAGACACAAGGAAGTTAAAGAGGAAAGCAACCCACTACATTCTTCGTGATCAAGCCTATACAAGTGCAATTATTCACCCCACTACTTCGTTGTCTAGACTCATCTGAGGCTCACTACATCCTTTGTGAGATTCATTAGAGAATATGCATAAATCACTCGAGGGCTCGATCTTTAACAACCAAGATGCTTAGGTAGGTGTACATCGACCATTGGGGCAGATGCCAAGACCTTTGTCTAGTGATGAAATAGATGCCAACGCACCATAGCCCAATTGAAGCAACCGCCAGAGCTAATGACCTCATTGACAGGTCCTTGGCCATTTTCTCAATGGGTTATCTCATCGGCCCTTTGCCTACAAGGAAGGGTTAGACCATTGTTGTGGTGGTCGTCAATTACTTCACAAATTAGGTAGAGGTAGAACCTCTAGCCATAATACCAAGCAGCGCGTCACCAACTTTATCTAGCAAAATATTATTTGTCGCTTAGGCATCCCATATACATGATAACTCTCCAAAAGAGAGTTATTAGGGGTCTTTTAAGATAAATTTCACCTCATGTTTGAAGTAAATTGCCTTTGGTTTATAGAATAAATTCTTGATTTACCTTTGTTTTGCTTATATGACTTTTGAGAACCTTCATATTGTTACATCATTTTATTTAAGACAGTAGTGGAATAGAATTGAGGGGAATTGTGCTTATTTGCTATTGATTTTGTGTATTTTGATTGAATAGATAATTGATGGAGTATTATTTTAGCAGAACAATTGAAAGGGAAATTCTGGAGCAAAACGGACAAATGAAATCCACGCGAAGATAACGAAAATTCAAATATGGAAACAAATTTATCTTTTATGGAATTAAACCACCATTAGATGCGAACCACATGGACGATTTGACCTAATAAGTTTTCTAATCACAAAAGGAGACATATAAATAGAAAAAGATGCTAGCAATTAAAGGAGTTCCGTGAATTTTAATTTTAGAAGTTCAACTTTGTGATTTTAGTTCAAGGCTTTTTCTTCTACAAAATTATCATCCATAGTTGTTGTTGTTCTTCACATTCATGTAGGATAGAGTTGAAGAAGATAGGAACTTCGTTGATGGCTAAAGCCTAAAAAGCAATTTTTGCAACAGTTTTCTTAGAGCAACTGAATTCTTCAATTTTCTAGGATTTTACTTAACCTTGAACTTGTTTACTGGTTTCGTTTATGTGTTGTTGTATTTTATTTGTTTTAGTATGAACTAATCACAATTGGGTGAGGATTAAAGGAAATGTGTTGAACTGATTTAGTTTCGAAGTAAGAGCTTTACAGATTGAATTATTTTATAAGTGTTTATTATTGCTTAATGTTTATGTCTGCTAGGCCAACACACATAAATATCTTCTCTAAGTTTCAGAAGAAAACGTGAGAGGTAGATTACTTTTAAAACACATTAGCCTCTAGATTAGGTTAGTTACTGGCTAAGTGAAGAGGTTGAAAATAATCACTCACCTAATGCACAAAAGCAACACGTTTAACTCATATAGGTTCATGAAAATTAACTTAAAATAATTGGGAGATCTGGAAGGATTCCAAAGACTATTGTTGTATGATTTGATTTTGCAAATCTTTTGCTTCAGCATCCTACTTCAAGAAAAACTCATGTTACCTTAATCCAAACTCATTCATTCTTCTCATTACAACTGCTAAAGCATTCGTTTTGTTTTGTCATTTACTTTCATCCAGCCTTAGTCATAAAAACTCATCAATCATTCACTTTTATTACCTTTAAATTCACTAAGAGAGTAAGCTAAAATAGGATAAGATCTATCACTAATCCCTATGGAAATGATATAAATATTTATCACTTGTTGCTGACTATGTATACTTGCACATTGAATTGTGTGATTCTATTATTCATTTACACACATGCAAACAAGACGCTAATCACCGACAACGGCCGATAATTTGACAATGTCATGTTCAAAGTATTTTGTGAAAGTTGGGTTTCTTCTTCCCCAGCTCACCTACAAGCTAACGACCAAGTTGAAGTGATTAACAAGATTATCAAGAAGGGACTCCAAAACTAAGTTGGAAGCTCTTAAAGGCGGATGCATCGAGGAGTTGCCTACTGTTCTATGGACCAATGTATGTAGTTCGAAAGGTGAAACACCTTTCTTATTGGCACTCAGGTCAGAGGTCGTAGCCCCATGAAGATACGCCTACCTACCCCATGGGTAGCCTACTTCCACAAACAGGCAAATGATGACCAGCTACACATTCAGTTGGATAAGGCCGATGAACTTCGAGTAAGCTCACAGGTCCATAATGCAGAGTACAAGCGGCAAGTGACAAGGTATTATATCAAGCAAGTTAAAGTTTGTCAGTTCAATGTGCTAACTATCGAGTTCTTGGAAGGGTGCTGCAACGAGCTGGACCTTGAAAAATTCTTGGGAAGGACCTTACGAGGTCAAGGAAGTTCGACGCCCTGACTTCTACATCTTTGGCCGACATGGAGGGAAAGGTCCTACTTGATCCATGGAACGAAAAGCACCTTAGAGCCTATTACCTCTAAAAGGGAAGAATGTAATTAGGCACCCAAAAAAAATAGATCGTCACTTTCGTTGTTAAATGGATAAAAGCTTACTTATTTTAGTCAAACCTCGGTCTTAATTGACATCCCCTCAAATAGGGGCTCTTACTGGATTATTCATCACTTCCTCCTACACTCACATTTAACCAAATTTGGAAGAACATACCCACATCGCAAACGAGATTTAGCATGGAAACTTGAAGTTGTGAAAGAGGTGATCTAGAAGGAAGAGAAAAAAAGAGAGAGGAGAGGAAAAAATGTCATATCACTCCTAAAAAGTAATTTTAAAATAATATATGTTAGGCAACTCATTTTAATTTTTTTTGTATCCATCAAGTTAATTGCCACATCAATTTTTTGTTAAAAAAACTAATGGTAGTTTATTATCAACCATCATTTACAACTATGTTTTACAGGTTGGGACTAAACTATTAGATTCTAAAACCTAAGGATAAGTAGAATCGTAACCCAAAATTCGAGGACTAAAAATGTAATTTACCCTAAATATTATTTAATAAAAACTAAAATAAACAATGCTCGAACTTGATAATAAATTGTTTAGTAATGTTCCTTTTGTTTCATATTTATCATTTTTTTTGTGACTTGTTTCCTCCTTTTGAAGGAAAGAAAACAAAGTTGCATTTAGTAATTGTTGATGCACCAAAAATCCTCTTTGGTGTGCAAGCCGAGGTGGTTAGAGAGGAGGCCGAAGTAACTTGCAAAGAACTATAGTTCGAGTGTGGAGTTGTGCCTACACACTTCGATGCTCAAGTCAGTGGTATATTTAGCTCGACTTTAGAAAATATAGAGGAAAAATAGTGTTTATCTTCATGGTTGGGCCTTAGTACATTTATATCATTCAACTCGAGCATAAGAAGTGCATGTTAAGGCATCCCTTGCATCAGGTATGGCGCGTGGGGATTACCTTCTGCTTAGTGGGGGAACTCCCGACTTTCACGTTGCCCATGTTTCCATTTTCAACAGTCGAGGTTGACACGATTTGTATCCACGGGATGGTGTCCAAGGTACAAATGATGAGGGAGAATGTGGAAGAGCTAAAGCCTGCTAGGGTGGCGAAAGAGATGAAGACTATCGAGGCCAAAGCCATCAAGGCGATGGAGGAGGCAATGGTCGTAAGAGGTTAAACACCACCATTGATGCACGTTTTTGTGCTTTCTCTTGCCCATGTTGCCCCGACTATCTTTTCCTTGGTGTTCATGGTTTTTTTATAGATAGACAAGCTTGGGAATGTATTGATTTAGTTTTTCATCAAATGTACTTACTTTAGATACCATTAGTTTTTCACTACTGTTTTACATCTTGTAATTTGCTTATATCGTTTAGCGCTTTGATCGCATTTACGTCATTCAACGTTTCTTCCATTCACACCGTCCCAACATTTTTTTACGTCAGATTCATGAGTGTTCACAATAATGTGTCATAGACATGCAAACACACACAATCATGCAATGCTCATGTGAGACCTACTATTAGCATTTTTAGTCTAGGCTAGCAGTCAATTCATTATGACATGTCATTTAAAATCCTCTCAGTGACAATACATTCACTCCCTTACAAGTGCCACCTCTAGAGTACTAGTGTGAGACTTTTCAAGGGGCCTTACTACTATCAAATAATAGATGACACTCAATCAATGCGCTAGGGCCCCCAACACCGACCTTCTAAATTGAGGGAGGTTGTCACTCATTAATTAAATCCGTGCAAAACACAATAGTCTATGCATAGGTCTCAATTAACTTAACAATCATATTGAACATATGTTTTATTCGTGAATGTTACAATATCTAAGGCACCCAACATATTCATCAGTCGATGCCTCTAACAGTCAACATGCTTATACATATCATTGCATTCAATCTAATATATCTATAGACAACAAGAACATAAGATCATACAAACATGCACAATGTCGACATACAACATATATTACATAGTCGATATTTTTACAAGGTAAATATCATACAATTATATATCCTAGCCCAAAGGCTTCTCCATGAGCAGAGCCACTTACCTAATTTCCTAAATGATTCTAGAATAATCCTTGCTAGGCCGGTTTATTTTCCCTAATCGATTTACCTACATAATTCCCAAAAGTTAAGAATATTAGCGAATAACCTTGAAATTAGGCCTTAGCATTCACTTGGTTAGAATTTTGGAAAGGAATTATACCGAGCTCATTGTACGACAAGTAACACCACACTACCAGCATCGCCCATGCGTTGCCGCCAATGAGGGTATTTTTCTTCCCGTTCTGCGTAGCTCAGTCATCGATCTACCTAGTGGGCTATGCCACGCACTAGAAATCGCCCTCAACACGCCGTACACGCCGTTGATAGCTATAGTTTGAGGAGACGCCTGTGCCATAGAATAAATCACGTCGCTGTGGTTTGTCTTACAGGTGAGGTGGTGCAACCACTTGCCGCTGCGTCAGAGAGGAACGTTGGAGGAGACCCATCGTGGGTCTTCACGTGCGTGCGAGAGAGAGACCACTGTTGCTGTTGTCAGTGTCGCCGGCAGGTGCACCGCTACCATTCTGGTGTGCTACCACCGCCAGAGATATAAGAGAGAAAGTCGGTGGTGCGTGAGAGGTAAGAAAGAGAGGGTGGGAAGAGAGGGTGATGAGAGAGGGAGGGTTTGATGTTTCTTTCCAAAATTGTGGGGTAGGTTCCATCTCTTTCTACTCATCTCAAATTGTCTTTTATCTTCTTTCAAACTTAAACTTAAATTATCCTCCTAATTCCTCTCTACTATCCTTTTCCACAGAAAAGAAGGAAATAAATCCAAAAATTCTCACCACTTAAATAATTAATCTGAAATAACCTCATAAATAATAAAATTAAATATTGGGGCGTTTGTTGGGGTTGATGCCCTAAACCTTCGTGGTCTTGTAATTTTATTCAAATTATTTATTTAATAAAATAAGAGTTA
>JAOANK020640064.1:0-11663 GCA_026257165.2 Telfairia occidentalis
CCCCGGCCGGCACGCGGCGACCCGCTCTCGCCGCGGAAGCAGCTCGAGCAGTCCACCGACAGCCGACGGGTTCGGGACTGGGATATATGAAATATGCTCCTATAGTAACAATATTGGGAAAGATTGTTAAATACCGTGATGAACAAAGATTATGTCTTCTTGAAAGATTGAACAAAACAATGAGCATTTGATGAGAAATCATGAATTTTGACCAATTAGTTTAATATAATTCCCTAGAGTGAATGTTGTAACATTTAATAATTGTGGTTAAGGTCGAAATCATGATTCCAATAGAGGAAGAAATCACACATATGTAATGATTAAAAAGAAAAGTTCCAAATAATAAAAGTCCTAAAAGAGACATTAATCTTGTACATGTCGTACATTCAAATAGGTACTTGGTGAAATTTGAATGCCTCAATAATGAAAAGAGGAGAGTGCGTGGAAGCAAATTTTACAATTTTTTTTTTAATCTTCTGAAGAGATGATTACTGAAAGTGTGAAAGCAAAGACAAATTTTGTTAAATCTCTTTAAGGGATTATTATTCATTTTGACCATCTTAATATAAAATATGAATCTCCTATAGAGATTATGAAAAATGTAAGAATGCTGATAGTAAAAATAATATAGAGTATGTTTATATTATATATTGTCCCATATGAAAAATATATATTAAAAAAGTTGGCTACTTTTGCTTCTAGATCGTATTATGTGTGATTGAAATATATGGAACGATGAACTTGAAGTTCATTGATCCAAATATATTTACCATTCGACATGATCGATTGGATCATTTTTGGTCAAGAATGATGAGAATAATTATTGAAAATTCACATGGACATCCATGAGGAATCAAAATACTTTTTAATCTAATCGATGGTGATATATGTGGACATATTTTTCACCTAGATCATTTAGATATTTTATGGTCTTAGTTGACGCATCCCATAGATGGACATATTATCAAGTTGAAAATCTTGCATTTGCAAGATTACTTGAATAGTTAAGTTAAGAATACAATTTCCTAATTATGAAATTAAAGTGATTTAATACTGCTGGTGAATTTATATCCCAAACGTTTAATAATTATTGTAAGTCAAATGGGATAAGTGTTGAACATCATGTAGCTCATGTTTGTAGGAATCAAATTTCTCGTGGAAGCGTGTGAGCTCCAATGCATTCAGTATTCAACTAGGAAAAGTAAACATGCATAAAAGCCAAATACGGAGAAGGAAAAAAAATGTTTACCTTTGAAGAACTTCTTCAATCACGATCAATCCCAAGCAACAAGCACGAACACCACCACTTGGAGAACTTGCTATACTCAAGGATCAAGAAGTATAGATTGTGGGATCTTTTTTTTTTGTGAGGGAAGAAGAGTAGTGTGAGAATACTTTAGCAACCTCTGTGTTCTCAACACAGAGGTATTTAACGTCAAATGTCAGAGAGAAAGTGGGGAGCCTTATTTTGCTCTCACGTAACCCATTAACTCCTCTTTAGTGAGGAGTAAATTTAATTTTAATTAATAATAAAATTATAAATAAATAATATAATTAATTATAAAATAACTATATATTATGCATATTTATCACATTAAATGCATATCTCTCTCTCTAACCTATGGTTTTAATATGAATCCTATCCATATTAAATTTTAACCTATAGTATTTATATGAATCTCATTCATATAAATAAGATTTGAATCTTATTCAAATGTTTAAATTCTCACATATTATATAGTTTAATTATAAATCATATTTATAATCAACTATGTATGTATCATTATACATTATAGTGCTTATATATCCCCTCAAATAATTTGAACAATTCAAAATATTCATATTATTCTTTGTATAATCCGTAGTGAGCTAGCAAGTGGACCTTATGGACCTACAGATTAGAAGCTCCAATGATATGAGATTAATTAATTAAAATCTTTAATTAATTATTCAATATTCATTAACTGCCGATCACTCCACTAAAGATCGACAACTGCACTCTTCGCACTATAGATATATTTCTGTGTCCATGAATTTAATCAATCAATAGTAAGTCGACCTTTCACAAATTGTTCATAACTATAGCTAGGTCAAAATTATCGTTTTACCCCTGTAGTTTTATCTAACTCCTTAAGTACCACCGATCCCTCTAATGAATAAAAAGTTATAGTCCAACTATAACTAAACCCCTCTCTAGCAAGTGAGAGGGTGAGACGCCTCATTGTTCAAGACTCAGAATTAGTCTTTAAGGGAACAATTCATCTATTTCTCTCGAGACTGGAATGAGTGAATTACATCTTGTGTAGCTATATTCTCAGCTACTTACTCAGGCAAATCCCCAAAATGGTAGGCTTATTGAGGCGAAAAACTCGGCCACTCTTACCCATACAGATCAAAAGATTGACCTTATAGGTAGGAGTTCACAACTCACTCAAGATTAAGGTCGAGTCACCTATGATCATCCTATTGAAATGTTAATCTTTTTAAGCAACGACATTATAAAAAGAGACTAATCACTTCGCAGTCATGTCTTATACAAACTCTTTATATAGGATACCACCACTCACATGTCATCACATGAATGATTAGGATCATAACCGTTTGTAACACTTTACAACTCTTGTAACAATTACAAAGTGTGTCGTATCTAATAGTGTTACCACATGAGGTACCCAACCTTATCCATATACTATAGACTGTTTAGGTTATTATTTAAACATGATCCACCTTATATCTACCACATACATGTTTAAATTACATAAAATAACCTTGGATCTTAGTTTATTGGATTTGGTTAATGCACACTAAATGTCAAATAAAATAACACCTTATTTTATTAAATAAATAATTTGTTTACAATAATTACAAACCACGAAACTCACGAGATTTAGGGCACCAACCTCAACAGTTCATACACAAAATGTTTTAGCAAAATCGTATATACAATGTTTATTATTAATTGCTAAACAATAGCTTATGAAAGCAAAGCTTCCAATATTTGTGAGGGGTCATGCTAATTTATATACATCATTGTTTATGCATGTTAGGCTAGCCGCCTATCATAAGTATTGCCCAATACAATTACCTTATAGCTAGAAACCAAATACTTATCATCTAAAGTTATTTTAATGTGCAATATATATTTCAATTACTCCACCACAACGTATTGAAATGGTGATAAGAATGAAGTGACCCGAGAACACGAACAATTGTACAAAATGGCATACAAGCTTATCTAGCTCAAATGAGCTCAAATGAGATGTTTGCTCAAAGCCAAACCAATGATGAGCCAATCATTATGCAATCATATCCAATTGTAAAAGCTCAAGCTAAAAGACTTCAAGAAACTTTGAATGGTGACTTCCAAGCTGAGGTGTTCACAGTTGGTGAAGAGTTGCATCCATTTAAACTTGGAAAGACACCTATTCATCCAAAAGTGATCCCAAGAACATGAACAATTATACAAAGTGATATACAAGCTCAAATTAGCTCAAATGAAGCTTAAGAATAAAGTGACCCCAAGAACACGAACAATTATACAAAATGTTATATAAGCTCAACTAGCTCAAATCAACTCAAATGAAGCTCAAGAAGCTCAAATCAGCTTAAATGAGATGTTTACTCAAAGTCAAACCAATGATGAGTCAATCATTATGCATTCATGTCCAATTGTAAAAGCTAAAGCTAAAAGACTTCAAGAAGCTTTGAATGGTGACTTGCAAGCTAGGTGTTCACACTTGGTGAAGAGTTGCATCCATTCAAACTTGAAAAGGTACCTATTCATCCAAAAGGTTGAATGAATCTAAAAATCTAGATCCATTTAAAATCTTAATGCATGATGTATCATCCAAATCCAAGTATTGCATTTAATAGGTTCATGTATTGATTTGAAAGGTTGTGTCCTTTCATGGTGTCCTTTTCATTAGTATAAATAGGGATGTACTTGGATTTTAAAGTAAGAAGATTTGGAAATGCAGTACTTTGGGTTTATGCCTTGAAAGCTTTTAAGCTTTGTGTCTTGTGATAAAATGCATGAATATTTGGATCATTCAAGTAAGGATTGATCTATCTTGCTTGTGGAGTGCTTTGAAGATCAATGCTTGATGGGGGCCACAAGCTTTGTCCGATCCTTGGTTTGTTTGATCATCTAAGTAATCCATAATTTCGCCTATCTTAAGGGTTGAGAGCAAACTTGTTTTGGGGTTTTTGAGTTGGTGATCTAAAGGTCTTATTCGTCAACAACGTTGTTAGGTCCAATTCTCAAGGGTTTCTTAACAAATGGGTCCTCAAAAGAGGTTAAAAGTATATGTTGAATTTGATTTTCCATCGTTTATTAGATATCCCTAATGGGTGATGTATTTACTGCACAATTTTCTAATTGGCCTTTTAATGAGAGATTTTCCAACAATAGGATGAGAAATTATAAAGTTGGAAAAATGATATGAATTGAATATTTATTGTCTCATTTAGATCACCGTACAAATCAATGTGAACCCGAAATGCAAAAGAAAATTCATTTGCAAAATATTGCAAATCAAATGCAAGAGCATTTACAGATGCTAAGAATAAATCACATATATACTAGCTATAAATGCAATATCTAGATTTGATATCCCAATGCAATAAGTTGTCAGACCTAATGAGTCCATGACATGCCAGAAGCATGGTAGACAAATGAGTTCCAAAGATAAAAATCTTCGAAAAAGAAAAGTAGCCAATAATCGAAATGACTTGATTAAGAATGTGGATATTCAAAAAGAAATTCAACACATGATTACTCATAAGTATATTGAAGAAGGTCAAGTACTTGAGGATAATGATGAATGAAAAAATATAGAAACTGAAATAATGTAGTTGTTGACACCATTTTTGCCTATAATGTTGCTTTTAATTTTATTTCTGAAACGAGAATTATGAGCCAAAATCTGTCGAAGAATTTCAACATATAAATGATTGGCTTAAAGTAGAGATAAGCAATCTAGGTAGAATTTGTAACATCTCGTCATTTGAATTGGTCATTAATAGGTGTCTTTTTTTAAGATTTATTAAGTGATTGAGAAGTAATTGTATTAGTTAGATGAATTTTTTTTGGAGTTAAGAATTAATTAGTTTTATTTAGAGAGGATTAGAAAAAGATTATGAAATTTATTTGGGTTTTATTTTTGGATAAAATAAGAGATAAAAGAAGATAAAATAAAAGAGATTTTATCTTTTAGGAAAAAGGAAAATAGTTAAAGATTTATGGAATACGATTAGGATTTATGGAAAACCCTATAAATATGGATGTTATGAGACCCTAACCACCAAGCCTTTTCTTTTCAAAATGAATTCTTTCCTCCTCTTTTCTCCTCTCCCTTTCATGCCAACCTTTTCATGCCAACCTCCAAGGATTTATTAGGTTTATTAAGAAACTAGGTAGGTGGCTTCACTCTTGGATATACCTTTGGGCTGAGGTTAGATAAATTATTTGACGTTTGTGATTTATGTTGTTGTCAAGCTTATATTTTGTAATTGATGACGTTCGAGCATGTTGTGATAATGTTGTTAAGCATGATGTGTTGTTTTGTACTTATATGGACATTGGATATCGTAGCATCGGATAAATGTGGAGTTTGGACGCTAAGGGTATAGTGGGAATACTGTATTCTGGATGCCCTGGGCATTGGCTGTATGATGTTTTTGGGACCTTGCATAATAAAATGTATGTATGTTGTATGTTCATACTTGCATCAGGTTTGTTGTATTCATGTCTTCCATGAGAACGTATTTCTCTGCACAATTATAATATTGAGGTCCTCCATGAGATTGTATTTCTCTGCATAAATATAATATTGAGGTCCTCCATGAGAATGTGTTTCTCTGCATGATAGTTATATCGAGGTCTTCCACGAGAACATATTTTTCTGCATGAATATTATATTGAGGACCTCCATGAGATTGTGTATCTCTGCATAATATTATATTGAGGAACCTCCATGAGATTGTGTATCTCTGCATAAGGAAGATGAGTAGGTCCCATATGGTCTGCATGAGTATCGTATGATTGTGGGTGTTTGCATGTCTGACCCTAAGGGTCAGACTTACTTACTAGGTATATTGTATATACATAACCTATTTCTCTTTTTTTTTTTAGGTAAGAGCAAGGACTACCTGTGTGGATGATGAGGAACTGTTGCATAGGCCCATGGTCGCACGTTTCGGTCTTCCGCATGTGTCTACTTTAGGAGTTACATTGTTTTTAAGTGTTTAAACTAAATGTTGTACTTTTGAATTGTGTTTAGTTTCCTCTTTCATTTGTTTTAATATTTTCATTGTATTTTTTTGGACTTAGTTATTTATGCTTTTATGCAAATTTGATTTCAAGTTTGAAAAATCTTTTTGAAACTTTTATTTAAGAGGATGCATGCTAGTAGCGACCCTAGGTGGTCTAAGTCTAAAAGTTGGGGTGTTACAGAATTCAACTCACTTTCAAAATGTGAAGTTTTTGAACCAGTAGTCCAAACATCAGAAGAAGTAAAATTTGTGAGACACAAATTAGCATTTGTGAAGAAAACAATGAAAAGAATGAAGTCACAAGATATAAAGCGAGACTTTGCTCAACAAGTATTCTCGCAAAGGCCTTGTATTGATTATAAGGAGACATATTCTTCAGTGGTGGATGTGGTTAGACAAAGATATCGAATTAGAATGATTATGTACGAAAAACTTTACATGCATCTTATAGATGTAGTCACAACTTATTTATATGGATCTCTTCATAATGATATTTGTTTGAAAATCCCTAAGAGATTTAAGATACAAGAATTATATAATTCATGTGCCAAAGAATAGTATATGATCAAATTACAGAGATCATTATATAGATTATAACAATCATGACAAATGTGGTATAATCGTCTTAGTGAATCTTTATTGAAAGAAGCATATCAAAATAACTTTATTGTCTGTGTTTAAATAAAGAAACCACGTTCACGATTTGCTATTATAGCCGTAAATGTTGATGATTTGAATATAATTAGAACTCTCGAAGAGTTTTCAAAGGCAATGGGATATTTTACGAAGGAATTTGAGATGAAAAATTTCAGAAAAACAAAGTATTATCTTGGTTTGAAAATTGAGGATAAACAGATAAGATGTTTATCAATGAAGTTATACATAAAAGATTTTAAATGGACAAAACAAATCTATTGAACATTCCAATAGTAGTTCGTTAACTTCCAATCTCGAAAGATAATGAGGAAAGTATTGGTCCTGAAGTACTATATCTTAGCATTATTGATGCACTTATATACCTTGTTAATGATATACAATCGAATGTTGTGTTTTTAGTAAATCTATTAGTTTGATAAAGTTTTTCTCCAATAAAAAGACATTGGGAAGAAATTTAACATATATATATAATATTATAATTTTTATGATCAATTTATATGGGTTTATTTTTTTTTCTAATAAATCTAACTTTTATCTAATTGGTTATGAAGATGTAGGTTATTTAACTAATCCATATAAAGTTAGATATTCGATAGGTTTTTTATAATTATTTACATATGGAGGCACTTGGATATCATGACTATCTATGAAGCAAACTATAACAATTATTTCCTCAAATCATGTTGAAATCCTTGCAATCCATGAGGCTAGTTGAGAATGTGAAGATAATATAACATGTAGCTTATTAGAGGAAGATATACTAAAAGAGATGAAACAAAGCATATCTAACCAAAGATCTTCTACACCTATGATCTTGAAGAGAATGACGATATCACTGTCTAACAAATTTGCTTAAAAGATAACCTAGCAGATCATGCATTTACAAAGACATTACCTGCTGCGACATTTAAAAATTGGCGCACAACATTGGAATGCAGTGAATAAGAGATCTTAAGTGATGTTTTCATGAGCGGAGTAAATATAGTGTATTCTTTTTCCCTTGATTAAGGTTTTATCCCACTAAACTTTCCTAGCAAGGATTTTAATGAGATGATTCTTTAAGTATATGAATAATGTATTTTTTTTTCTTTCACTAGGATTTTTCCCATTGGGTTTTTTTTCTAGTAAGGTTTTAACGAAGCATATATTTGATATACAATGGGCATCTAAGGGGAAGTGTTATAAATCAAATATTAAGTAGATGCACATAACCTCCATAGGTTATACATCCATGTTCATTCACCCTATGAATTATCATTATTCTTTCATGAGTTACAAATCTCATTTATGTTAAATCTTATAATCTCTATCTTGACAATCCTATAAACAGAGGTTGTATGAAGTATTTGAAACACACCACAACAATAAAGTTGAATAGAGAAATCACAATGATCTCTCCATCTCTCTTATGCTCTCTCTTGTTCTTATTTTATCTTTAGTTTTACAACAATATAGAGATTTTTACTTAGTTTTCACAAGCTTTTCAATTATATACGCCTGGGATGATGAGACTACTCCAGATCATGTCTTCCCTTCTTTCTTTTCCTTATACTCTTGTGTTGTAAATGCTTTTCAAACTAAAATTATTGTTGAGTTTTTTTTATGGTTGCAAAAATTGCATTAACATTCAGTATAGGCTTAATGTATAGGAAAATATGGCAATCGTCTTAGGCCTAATAACTATAGTGGGTTGGCCCTTTACATAATAAAACTAGCAAAAAAAAAATATGTGCAATGCACGTGGAATTGTGCAGTTTTAATTTACAGTAAAAGTGAATAAATTTTTTTATAATTTAAAATTTTATTTTTAATGATTATTTAGATCTTTAAACTGATGTGCAATACGTGTAATTGTGCAGTTTTAATTTAAAGTAAAAGAGAATAATATTTTTTATAATTTAAAATTTTATTTTTAAAGATTATTTAGATCTTTAAAAATGATGTGCAACACATCCATTATTCACTTATGTAAAAATAAAAATAAACATAATTATGAAATTGTAGTAATAATTAATTTTTAAAATATAGTATATTATTTGTTAAAATTATATTATTTAATAATAATTAAAATTAGAATATTATAAAAAAAAATAGAATGAGTAATATAATAAGTTATAACCGTTAGATGTGGATTTGTGTGAAAGGAAGTGTTCCGTGTAGGTATATCTCAACCATTAGTTTGTGGCGTTTCACATGTACGATCTAGATCATGCACATACGCAAATAGACGTCGAATTGCCATGTAACTACCTCCGTTGAATAAACTTTTCTCAACAAACACCTTATATATATTTTTTTTAATTTTAATAGTCAAATGTTAGAGGTGACTTTGTATGAAATGATGTGTCTATTTGTATAGATACTTCTTAAGGGACACTTTGACCCGAACAGTCGCTTCCCATTAGAACTTTATGTGAAAAAAAATATGTCTATTCGTACATAGACTTCTCAACGGACACCTCGACTCAAATATTCGCATCTCATTAGAAGTGGCTTAGTTTGAAAGGATGTAAATGTACAAACACATCTCAACGGACACCTTGACCCAAATAGGTACGTGTAGTAGAAGTTTGAAGGGCAAAAAGGGTATATATCAAAAAGTTAAGAGCAAAATTGGTAGCCAAAAATTCTCCTCTATAGCTCTATTTAATATAATATAGATTAGCTAAGGTTTCGTAATGAAATCCAAAATAAATAAATAAACATAAAAAATAAAGGAGTATTTAGGGTAAGGAGTTCAGTTATTTAACTCAGAGTTGTTTAGTCTAGTGAGTAAATCTTGGAGGTAATTAGTTTATTTAGTCTGGCGTGGAGAGTCGTTGAGCTTGTAATTGTGAAGTTTGTATTTGAAATGCAAAGTTGTTTGAGTAGCATTCAGAACATATGTGGTTGTCCGTTGGTAACACCAACTAATCAATCAAAATTGTTGATTAAATAACCAATTAAGACAATCAATATTTGAAAGGACAATGCAATTAGTTATATCTCTCCATTAATCCCTAAAATTGCCCTCTCTCGTTTTTTTGGTTAAAAGGGCACATTTTTCCTTTTATCCATTTTTTTTAATATCTAAATCATGAAATGAATAAATGTATAAATACTTGAAAGGACAATGTAATTTTGAAATTATTTATCGTAGACATGTATCAAACAACATATTGAAAATACTAATGACATGTCTTTCGACCATAGTGAAGAAATAAATTATGGTATGACATGTTGGTAAGGCTGATAGAATGACATATTAAGCAACACTTTGGCATACCATTGGATATAAAATATCCAAGCTACTACCAAGGTAATGTTGTGCTTGAATATGCGTAGTAAGCAGTTAAAGGGTCCTTCAACATCCAAAATAAATATTAAGTGTATGATTGGATGATAATACTAAAAAGGTGAATAAAACTGCCTACTAAAATTTTTGCTATGATTCCTTTAAAAAAAAGATTTTCTTTAGTCTTTTAACTTTATAAATGTTATATTTTTTCCTAGAGTTTCCTAGAGAATTATTCTAACTCTTGTTATTGCCTTTTAATTAATTGTTTAGTATAAATTTGAATCTATTTCAAAATCCAACACTTGACCTACCGTAAATGACATCTGTTGAGGGTAAAAATCACCTCATGCCATGTGGTGTGTAGCAGTCGGATGGTGTGGCATGGCATGGGCAGACGGTCAAACCTCGGATAGTAGAGAAACTTGAGGAGTTACCTCCAACCGTGGATAGCAAGAATGCCTGAGACTCGACCCAACCTACCACACACCGACGTCTCGGGCCAGATAATATCACCCATGTCTCAATCTAGGGAAAAACGTCAGAGGCTGGAGAAGTGGCATATGCAGGACGTTTGCCTGAATGATGACCCCACTCCGTGGAGGTTGAACGCACGTTTCAGATTGAGGGGGAGTAGAACTCTGTACATCATTTTCGGACACTCAGACAACTATATAAGGGTTGAAGGTCCTAGGAGAAAGGTAAGCACAAATTCCTACTACAATCCTTAATAGCCGAGATTATTGTACATATAACTTGAGCGTCAAAGTGTACATGCACAACCCCATACTGAAACTTGATCATTGACAGGGCACTTCGGCTCCTTCAACTTAATGATAGCACTCTAAAAACTGCTATTTTAGTGGCTAAATTATTAAGGTTTTGTGGGCTTTTAAGTGTACTTTGATGCAATTATTGTTGATTTTGTAGGAACTGAGCATTTAGAGGCGAAAATAAAGATTTGGGTCGAGTCAGGTTGAAAAACGGGTCTAATATGAGCTAAATCGGCTAAGTAACGAAGAAATGGGGTACAAAAGAGTGCAGACCCGAGAGGCAGCGTTGAGATGCTATCATCGGGCATCTCAACGGCAAAAATTTGGAAATTTTGGATCAGGAGTTGATCAGCGTCGAGACGCTGCAGAAACGAGCAGCCCCGCAGGTGCACGCGCCCACTGCGAGAATAAGTGTGCGTCAGTCCGTATCGACCGGCCAAGGGACGGGCCTCCTCGCCCAGGCACGCGCCTCCTGTGCGCCCCCCCCCATCTGCTGCACATGGGCAGCGTTTCAACGCTGCCCACAGCGTCTCAACACTACAAATTTTTCTCCCGCCATCCCAAACGAGCATTTTACTTAAGAAACCTAGGACCTGTTGGGAATGGTGCCCTAAGTCTCATGGAATCTCGTACTTTGTAACTTGTATAGATGACAATTTATTTATTTAATAAAATAAGAAGTATTT
>JAOANK020640167.1:0-11663 GCA_026257165.2 Telfairia occidentalis
CATCAATAACAACTTTATTGACAATATAGAAAGTGTTTACAAGCCACTCGAGTTTTAGGACATACACACCCAACAACTTATTTGCAAGTTAATAAAGCTGGAAAAATGAAAGGCAAAAAGAAAATTAATGCATTCAAATAATAAATCAACACATTTAACGGGTCTTTAAAATTCCACCCTAAAACCAATTAAACTAGTTGTTATACATTATGAAATCAGTCCAGAAAGTTTAACAAAAAGCTAAGGAAACTGAAAATGGAAAGGAAGAAAAGACTCTCAGGTGAAATCCATGTCCTTTCTGCCATGGACATGCTTCTCGAGGTGAGAAAATTCAATCTCAAGCACCCCGAGACCTTTCAAAACAGTGGTCCTTGGTGAAATCTATCGAAAACCCTAAAAAATGGCACCAGAATTTGTTCTCTCTTGCCCTAATCGCAAAATGATGCTTGTATACTATACTATCGACAGCGTTGAGACGCTATAAGACAGTGTCTCAATGTTGATTCGAATAACTTACGCAAAACGGGTGTTTTGGGCACGTGGTCAAAAGGGAGCAGCGTGGAGACGATATAAGACAACACCTTGATGCTGCACATGTGTGCAGGCGCACGAAGCATAGCGTTGAGGGCGGCGTTGAGAAGAGGGATGCTGAGGGCACGCGCACAACATCTTGACGCTGATCACTTCTAGGGCACATTTTTGACAGAATTGGGCGTTGAGATGCCCAATGCTGGCTTTTCAACGCTGCGCCTCGGGTCTGCATCAATTTGGGCCTCTTATCTACATTTCTTGGCCCTTTTCGCTCAACTTTGGCCCAATTTTCAGCCCGAATCTTTATTTTTGCCTTGAAACACTCGGTTCCTACATTTTTATCAACAAATGAATCAAAGTACATATGAAATCACACAAAATCTCAATAATTTAGAAACTAAAATAGCACTTTTTAGAGTTCTATCAGTGCCACACTCGTTCCCGACGTGAGACCCACAATCTCGGTCTCGGATTGCTTCGGGGACTCCAAGGAAAGCTTCAACACCATCGTGCTCTGTCGTTCAAAATTGCCTCTCCAAATAGCCTCCCCCAAAAATAGTGAACCAAATGAGCTATTATTATGCTTTCTACTCGTAGCATGAGACGCTATAAGACATTGTCTCCACGTTGCCTCCTTTAGCTCCAAAAATGATGCAACGCACGTATCGATTAGAGCATACATAATGGTAGCGTCGAGATGCTAGAAGACAGCGTCTCGACGCTACTTCACGGCTGGACAAAAATGGCGCGCGGTCACTTACGGCGTTGAGATGTTGTAAGGTAGCATCTCAATGTTGTGGCTTAATCAGCAATGGTGCGTATGTTCTTTAGCGTTGAGACACCGTTGAGCAGCGTCTCAACACAGCTGATTTCCAACACTCCTCTTTGCATCTTTTGAGCCTTGAAACGCCGTTGAACAGCGTTTCAATGCGACACCTTCAGGTCAACATGTATTTCAGTCCCGTTTCTTCGTTCCTAGGAAAAATTTAGTCTTCTTAAGCTCGTATTTTGACGTACAAATTAACAAATAAACACGTGAAAACTCTGAAATTAACGACCAAAACTGGCTAAAATCAAACCTAAGGATAGCACACTTTTGTGTGCTATCAAACACTTAGTCCCAAGCAAAATTAAAACAGAACAATAACTAAATAATGAAAATCCTCTAAGCATGCAATCAACTCAAGCCTCAGTGCTCCAATAAACAAGTAAGTGCAAATACAGAAACTTACAAGCACATTCTATCACTGAGAGATTTCAAGGCCAATTCTTTTCACCCCTTGTGTGTGTGTGTGTGCAAGCCCAACATCTCTTAGCCCTTATAAGCCCCAGGTGACCTTAGAAAAACCTCTCGAGGCTCTCCTACTTCAACCAATGGAACATCTAAGTTAAACAAATGCATCCTAAAGACTTATTTGCTTTTTTTTTTCTCTGTCTTTTTCGTTTTGTTTTCTTTTTCTCTTTTGTTTTTCTTTTCCTTTTCTTTTTTTTCTCTATTTTTCTCTTTATTTTCTTTTGGAAGGGAACTAATTTAAGATGTATCACCTTCATTTTGGCTTACCCCCACTTCCTAGATGCTGAGTATCCAACTACAAGCAATACATCTATTCAAGGGCCAAGACTTACTTTTCACATTCTGCGTTGCCCATCGACTAAGGCTAGAAGAAAGGAGGAGTAATCCCCTTCACTTTATTCCCTTTTATTCAACATACTAGACATGCATATGAACTACTGAAACAGAACCACGACCTTTTTAGAGACTTCTTCAAGATAACAATGTCTCTAAAGACACCCTAGACTTTCATAACCTAGACAAAAGGGCCACGTGTTCAATAGACAAGGAATTCCGAAAAGGATTTGAAATAACCCAGATAAAAATGATGTTATCCCATTTCCACAACCACACACAACAGATCAATCATAGCAATATCATCGACTATCCTCATCAATAGCATGCATAAAAGAACTCCACAAAAATTTAGCACATATCAATTATTCAAAAAAAATGAAAAAATTAAGCTCAAAATCGCCCTAAGCTAATTAGGACTCACGAGTACTACCTACTCCCCCAAACTTAAAGCATACATTATCCTCAATGTATAATTCATGAGGCATGCAAGAACAATGAATTAAAAGATCCAGTGGATATCACTGCCCTGATAGGAGAGAAGTTCTTCAATGGCATCCGAGTGAAAGAAAGCGTCCCAAAAGATTGAGGTTCAACACCAGGAACGAGATTTACTAGCACTCAACACCTACAAAACAAAAATAAAGACAAAACAAAGACAAGGGATAAGGAGATAAAAAACATGTGTGGCTAGTCCAGTTAGCTAGCACCAAATCCGACCCAACAAACAAAACAACAAAAACAACAAAAAGAAAAACAACACAAAGTAAAGATACACCATAGAGTAAGACTCAGCATTTTCTCTACGATATCAATCAAACTAAATAATCACCAATCCCCAGCAACGACGCCAAAACCATGATCGCGCACATATGGTGATTACCATAGTGTATGGGTCAGTTTTAGTATAGTGAATATAAGTGTCGAGTGTCGTCCTCAGGATTGGTTTCTAGTTTGATTAATTACCACAGATAGTCACACCATTTTATCTAGGAAATCCATTATTGAAAGGAAATCTAAATTACACTACTCCTACTCTTAGATAGATGGAGGACACATAAGGAGAGCATGCCTTAACTTTAATTGACATGCTTTGTGACACTGAACTTTACTAACAACGGACTTTTCTATCACCATGCAACTATAAGCTGGGATTAGATAATGTTTAGCTTCCTCTCTTGAGCTCAGCTAGCCTCTCACTAAACATGTAGACTCAAGCTTTCAGCCTATTACCCATACACATAGCTAGGCATTACGAACTACCCACCGATTATCACCCCTTAGAAGACTCATTGTGATCTCATTCGCTCTCGAGCTTAGGACAAACCCACCTGTCATCACAGTTCACAACAGACCCATTAGAGATAATAACTCATGCTTCTATAAAATAAACTTATGCTCATCACGTTGTCCTACTACAGTCATGCATTGGAGATCTAATCTAAGCCTTACTCTCTCGAGCTAAAACTTTAATCATGCAAACAATTTAATCTTTGATCAGAAGATGAAAAGCATTAACAAGCAAATACATGAATAATCACAAGGAATATGAAAAAGGCCATAAAAGTAATAAAGCATAAAAATGTCTCAAAAGATTACAACGCGTCAAAACGGAATCTGCCACTCAACTTCACAACTAAAAATTGAGACTCTTCAGGAAATTCCAAAACTAAACTAAATCTAGAAAAGGGAAAGAAAGCTCCCAAAGATACGTGCTACACTTATTCCCGACTTGAGACCTGCAATCCCGAGCCTCGAATCGCTCTAAGGACTCCATGGGAAGCTCTAACACCCTCTGAAAGATCATATCTGTCGTGCAAAATTGCCTCTCCAAATGGCCTCCCCTGAAAGCAGTGAACAAAATGAGCTTTTATTTTGCTCTCTACTCATAGCGTCGACACGCTATAAGACAACATCTCGACGCTGCCTCCTTTAGCTCCAAAAATGATGTGGCGTGCGTATCGCTTAGGGCATACATAATGGTAGCCTCGAGACGCTAGAAGATAGCGTCTCGACTCTACTTCGCGATTGGGAAAAAAGGCGGGTGGTCACTTACGCTATTGAGACGCTGTAAGGTAGCATCTCAACGTTGTGGCTTAATCAACAATGGTGCATGCGTTCCTTAGCATTGAGACATTTTTGAAAGTGTCTCAACGCTACTACATTTTTAGCACTCCTCTTTGCATCTTTTGAGCTTTGAGACGTCGTTGAGCAGCGTCTCAATGCTACACCCTCGGGTCAACATGTGTTTTGGCCCCGTTTCTTCGTTCCTTAGAAAATTTAGTCTTCTTATGCTCATTTTTCCAACCCGAACAGCTCCAAATTCATATTTTCCTCTAATTTAAGCTTTGTACCTACAAATTAACAAATAAACACGTGAAAGCTCTAAAATTAACAACCGAAACTCGTTAAAATCAAGCCTAAGGATAATACACTTTTGTGTGCTATCGATGTCTTCCCAGGATTTGTTTCTACGACATACCATTGACAACTATTAGTTGATATCCTTTCTAAAATCTCATGTGCTTTATTATAAGTTCTTGACAATAAAGCACCACGTGCTCACGCATCTACCATGTTATGTGTAGCTAAATTTAAACCATTATAAAATGCCTCAAGTTGAACACAATAAGGTAATCCATGGTGAAGACATTTTCTATGGAGCTTTTTTTTATATCGTTTTCAAGCATCACTAAAGGGTTCATCCACGTACTATCTGAAAGATACAATCTCTGCTCTGAGTTTGGCATTCCTTGTAGGTGGAAAAAATGTAGTAAAAAATCTTTCTGCCAACTCATTCCAGGTGGTGATGGATCCTCGAGCAAAAGTAGTTAAGCAAGCTTTTGCTTCATCCCCTAAGGAATACAGAAACAGAAATAAACGTAGAGCATACTTAAAAACTTCTTGAATTACAAACGAATTGCTTACTTCCAGAAAATTCTTCAAATGAAAATGTGTATCTTTTGTAGATAAACCTCGAAATTAACCTAAAGTCTATAACATCTGAAACATCACAGGCTTCATCTCAAAATTTGTTGTCTGAATATTTGGGCTAACAATCCCTGAATTTAATTCATCGAACATAGGGGCTGCAGAATCTCTAATGGCTCTTTCCCCATCGTTAGCTAAAATAACAGGATTTTCAACCTGATCCAATGGTCTAATTTATTGTTGCATTGCTACTTCAGGTAATGGAACTCCTTCTCTGTTTGGTTGTTGATTGCTTGCTCTATAGGTCCTCCAGGAGCTATAGGATGTTGTTTTAACAAACTTGCTCAATTTCTCAACTCCCTCCTTCGTCTACGGAGTTTTGTTTCAATTTTTGGATCAAATTCAATCTCCAAATGAGAATTAATGTTCATACACCAGTTATTGCAATCACAAAGAAATTGAATCAATGTAAATAAAGCTCCAATTCACCAAAAGAATCAAATTCAAATAAAATAAATGCAAACTAATCCCTTGCAACAACACCAAAAACTTGTTACTTGTGTATAGGTGAATAATCAAATCACATTATTCAATGTGCAAGTATACACAATCTGCAGCAAGTGATAAGTATTTTTATATCGTATCTACAAGAATTAGTGGTTGATTTCAACTTATTCGTTCTTAATCTCTTAGTGAATTCAAAGGTGACAAAAGTGAATGATAAGAATGAATGGGTTCGGATTAAGGTACATGAAGTTTTCACTGGAGCAGAATGCTGAAGAAAAAGAATTGTAGGATCGAATCACGCAACATAGTCTTCAGAATCCTTCCAGATCTCTGTTATCTTAAGCTAATTTTCATTAACCTATATGAGTTAATTATATTATTTTCGTGCATGGGGTGAGTGATTATTCCTAACCTCCTCACTCAGCTAGAAACTAACCTAATCTAAAGGCTAATGTGTTTTACAAGCAATCTATTCCTCACGTTTTCTTCCGAAACTTAGAGAAGATATTACGCGTGTTGGCCAGGAAGACATAAACATTAGACAATATGAACACTTATAAAACAATTCAATCCGACAAGCTTTTACTTCGAAACTAAAATCAGTGCAACAACATCTCCCTTAATCCTCACCCAAAAGTGATTAGTTCGTGCTAGAATAAATAAAAGATAGCAACAAATTAACGAAAGCAATAAAATAGTTTAGAATGAAATAAAATCTCAAAGAGTTTTAGAAATCAATTTCTCCATGAATTCGGCGAGTGGAATTTTTATTCTTCTCTTTCCAGCCTCTACGAAGTTTCTCGTTATATAAGCTCTCTTCTATGGAAATAGTAGAGAACATAGCTATGATAGAAGAAAATTATTACTGCAAGAAGACTCGAATTAAAACTCTCTAAAAGACTTGGAACTTTTTCGAAACTGCTCTACCCTCAATTCACAGAACTAAAAGTCTTCTTTTCTTTGACGATTGCTTCTTCTATTTAGAAGTCTCCTTTTGTGATAAGGAAACCTATTAGGTCAAATCGCCTACATAGCTCGCATCTAGCAGTGGATTAATTCCGTAAAAGATAAATTTGTCTCCATATTTGAATTTTCATTATTTTTGTGAAGATTTTATCTGTCCATTTTGCTCCAGAAATGTTCGATCAATAATTCTGCTAAAATAATACTTCGTCAATTATATGCTCAACAAAATACCCAAAATCAATAGCAATTAAGGACAATTCTCCTTAATTCTATTCCAATGTTGTTTTAAATAGAATGATGTAATAATATGAATGTTTTCAAAAGTCGTATAAACAAAGCAAAGGTAAATCGAATATTTATTCCATAAACTAAAGTCAATTTACTTCATATATGAGGTGAAATCTATCCTAAAAGACTTTTAATAAATCTCTTTTAGAAAAGTATCAGCAAGCTATCTGTAATGGAGGAGCTCAATGGCAAATTTGTTCCACTGGACAAGGATCTTCATGACTACATTTGTAAAGCCTCAAGGTAATGCTTGGTTGTATTTCTTGAAAAATAGGTTGCTTTCCACCACTCATCACTCTGTTGTCTCATCAGATGAACTACTATATGATAAAGGCATTATAGACACCACTACCATTTCCAAGCTACTCCGAACAGATGCTCAAACCAGGAGTTATAGTATCATCTCTAATATGCACCAACTGTTGGACCAACAAGGAAAAATAATGCAAAGGATGCATTTCTCTATCAATCAAGGAAAGACCTATTGGAACTATACCAATAGGAGGGATACCACACTCAAGAAGGCACTGCAGGCTAATTTCACTAAGCCTTATGCAACCTTTCCTTAGTTTCCCGAGGATGTTCTCTAACCATGGTACCCTCCATCTTCTGAAAACCTAGACGATGAAGAACAAGAAGATGATGCTGAAAAAGATGGCTAGCTTGTTGCTTAGAGGGAAGGTTCTATCTGCTCCTGTCTTGCTCATTTATTCATGTTTATAGTATTTATGTTTGTTTCTCCTGTCTGTGCTTTAAGTTGCTTTGTGATTTTAGTTTTTTTTATGTGTGCTAGTTAATGATGATTGTCATGTGCACCCTTATTTTTTGCCTCCTTTTACTTTAAAAAAAAAAAAGAGGGAAACAACTATATTGCCCATTGTCCTTGTTCTCTTGCACTTCTTTTTCAATGAATTTCTAATTTTCTACTGTTGTTAACAATTTTGTCCATGGGCTTGAGTTCCTTTTGTCTAGATACTTTTCATTTATGCCTTAGTGTGTCATTCAGTTGTTCCAACTTTTTTAATGGTTCACTGATCATGATAACTTTTTAATAGCTAACTTAAACATGGGCCCATTCTCATTGAGGACAGTGAGAAAAATAAGTTTTAAGGGGGGGGGGGGGGGGGTTGAGTGTGTTGTAGTACGTAAAATTTTTTTTTAATATATTTGTATTATCCAAGTTATTGTATCAAACACTCCTCTTCTTACTACTCAGATGCACTAGTTTAAAAAAATGAAAAGGAGTGGATGTATTCCTCATAGTTGGATGCCCAGTGTCATGGTCATGCTTGTCCAAGGAGTGTTGCCTATGGTTGCATGCTCATAACAACTCTGTTCCCTCATGTTTTCATGCCATATATTTTGTTTTATATGTTCTTTACTTTTCCTTGTACTATACGTTGCGAGTGACTCATCGCCACTTTGCCTGTTCTTGCCTATCATACCTAAAATGCTTTATAATGCACTATAGGGGGGTACGACTAGTTGTCAATCCTCCATACTTGTGTTGCATGCTATAAAGTCGTGGTTTATGCTATATTGCTTTATACCTGTGATAAGCTTTCCAAAATCATTTCCAAATGTTTTCTAAAACCATTTTTCTGAAAATGTTGGTGGAGGTTGCAAGAGAGACCCGTTGTGCCATCTGCAGTCCCGTTTCCGTTGGCTGACTTACTTGAGAGTGAAAGCAAGTGTGGAACAATCGCTCTGTGAGGCTCGTTGAAGTGCGATTGTGATAGTTGGTATCAGAGCCTAGTTGGCTCTATGTGTTGAGAAGAGTAATCACGTCAGCAACCAAGCAATTGGGCAAGGCCTACATTGATAGACTTGTTGAGATAGAGGAACAGTTGTTGTTTCTAAGGGAAGTCCCTAATAATCTTCGGTATTTGGAATCTTGGATGGATGAGATTCCTGCCAAAACTAATGGAATCGATAGAGTGAATGCCCGCTTAGATGGGCTACCTATACGAGGATTGATGTTGAGGGTTGAGACCCTAGAAGATAAAGTTAATTAAGATGATCGCTTTGAGCATGGTGATAGCTCTTCGAACTCTGTCATCCACATGGAGGAGCGTATTAGAGGACTCGACAGCTCTCAGAAAGTAATAATTTAGATGGTTACCAAGCTTAGTGAAGACGTCAAGGTCGCCATTACCGAATTGACTGCCAAAGTGAATCTCACCATGAGAGCGGTGGGAAATCAGGCCCCAACTAGGGTTCGAGATGCCAAGGCTCTTGAGAGCTTTATCTTTGATCTAGAACAATACTTTCGAGCCATAAATACAATGAGAGGTGAAGCGAGAGAAGTGATCATTTGCACAAGAGCGCATTAGTTTCATCGGCCATGTCATTGAGTGTGGACGGATTGGAATGGATGATGGAAAAGTCAAAGCCATCCAAGATTGGAAGCTGCCCACATCCATCACTGAGTTACGCTCATTCCTTGGACTTGTCAATTACTGTAGGCGATTCATAGAAGGATTCTAAAAAAGGGCGAGACCTCTGACGGAGCAATTGAAGAAAGATCGCACATGGACTTGGATCCCTGAATGCCAAAGCTCTTTTGACAGCTTGAAGAAAGCCACGACGGAAGGGCCGGTGCTTGGAATCGCTTACGTCATCAAATCATTCAAAGTTAAGAAAGATGCTTCAAATTTTACCTTGGGTGGAAATGTGGTCACCCCATAGCTTACGAAAGTCAGAAGTTGAATGGCATCAAGAGGAAGTATGCCACTTCGAAGAAGGAGATGTTAGCTATCGTCCACTGCTTTAGAGCTTAGAGACAACATTTCCTCGGTGCAAAGTTCGTTGGGAAAATTGACCATAGATCAATTTGTCATTTCTTCAACCAACCAAAGTTGTCCTCGAAACAGGCTCGGTGGCAAGAATACCTCGTCAAGTTCGACATTCAGTTTGAACATAAACCAAGACGAGCCAATCAATCTGTAAATGCCCTCCTTCGAAAGAGTGAACATGTGGTCATGTGCATGTTAGCTCATCGACAAGCTAGTAAGTTGACAGGAACCATTCGAGAAACCATCAAGGATCATTTAGAGAATGCTCCAGTGGCCCGGACCATAATCCAGTTGGCCAAGGAGGGGAAGACTAGCCAGTTTTGGATAGAAAATAATCTTCTTCTTATTAACGGAAATCGCATATACGTTCCTCGCTCTAGGAACTTACGGAGACTATTGATGGGGAAGTGTCATGACACAATGTGGGTCGGACATGTCGGGTGGTAGAGAACTTACTCTCTATTGGAAAAAGGGGTATTATTGGCCTAATATGCGTGACGATGTTATGCAGTATACCAAGACATGCATCATTTTCAACAGAACAAAGTTGAGAGATCCAAGATTGCAGGTTTGCTGGAGCCCCTTCTCGTACCTATAAAACATTGGGAAAGTGTGTTCCTAGACTTCAACACCCTCCTGCCTAAGGTTGGGAGTCAAAGGCAATACTCGTGATTGTCAACAGATTTTCTAAATACGCGACTTTTGTTTCAATTCACAAGATGTGCTCTATGGAGATGGCTACTCAACTCTTTTTCAAGAATGTGGTAAAACTTTGGGGAGTGCCTAAAAGCATTGTAAGTGATTGAGATGGAAGATTCACGGGAACCTTTTGGACAGAGTTATTTCTTCTACTTGGCTCAAACTTCAACATATCTTCTAGCTATCACCCACAAACTGGTGGACAGATCAAATGATTTAATGACATGCTGAAACAGTACTTGTGCCACTTTATTGATGCTCAAACAGAAGAACTAGACCCAAATATTGGATGTTGCACAGTTTTGCTTCAACTGCTCGAGGAGTACCTTGATAGGAAAAACTCCCTTCGAGGTCGTGTGTGGGCGGCAACCTCTCATACCACATGTGGTTGATCACCCCTATGTAGGAAAGAGCCCTCGGGCCTATAACTTCACTAATGAGTGGAAGCAGACAGAAGAAGTGGCCTGAGCTTATCTTGAGAAAGCGTCGAGGCATATGAAAATATCGGTAGACAAAAAGTGTAGACCTCTTGAGTTTCAAGCTGGTGACAAGGTACTTATCAAATTGTTGCCTAGACAACTCTATTTTCCAGGGAATAGGGACCAACATTTGGTGCGGAAATATGAGGAACCCGTGGACGTTATATAGAAGGCTGGAAAGACTTCTTAGTCCAACTGCCCTCATGGATGAAGATACACCTGGTAATCCACGTTAGCAACTTGAACCCTTATCACGCAGATACCCAGGACCCTACGCGAAATGACGTGATTCGACCAACAATCACTTTAAAAAAGATAGTGAAGAAAGAAGTTAAGCAATCTTGGTCGATCGGACCCGTCGAGTTGGCCGACCAAGAATGGACTTACAGGAGTTCCTCATCAAGTGGAAAGACCTCTTAGATGAAGAGATTAGTTGGAGCGCGTCGAAAACCTGTAGTCAGTTCTGGATAAGATTTAAGCGTTTGAGCAACGACGGTTGACAAGGACGTCAACCATTTAAGTGGGGGAGAATGTCATGGTCATGTTTGTCTAAGGCGTGTTTCCTATGGTCGCATGCCCAAAACAACTCTATTCTCTTGTGTTTTGATGCCATATGTTTTGTTTTACATATTCTTTACTTTCCCTTGTACTTTACGTGGCGTGTGACTCCTCGTCACTTTGCATGTTTTTGCCTGTCATACCTAAAATGCTTTATAATATACTATAGGGGGTATGACTAGTGGTCAATCCTTCCTACCTTGACAGATGCATCAACATGCATACACAGCGGAAGTAGGATCACAACACTCAAATTAGCTTAATCATACCTTGGAAAATCAT
>JAOANK020640261.1:0-11663 GCA_026257165.2 Telfairia occidentalis
TGGAGGAGCTGCCAAGTTCTATTCAAACAGACTTCAAGAAATGGTATTTGGGACGAAAGAATAACGATGTGCAACGATGGGTTAAGTGTAGTCACATGAAGAAAGTTTTCTTAGACAATTAATGAAGTCGTCCCACTGGTTAGATTGTCCGATATTTGTTTTACTCATTATTTTAGTATTAGTTACTTATAGTTGTTTGTAATTGACATTAGAAAGTAACTAATAAAGTATATGGAATAGGCAATGGACGTCCTATTTTATCATACGTACACCAAGCTTCGAAAAAATCATCAATTTTTTCAACATAAGTTCACAATTGTGGAGGCCACGTTTGTTGTAAGTACTTGAATAAAAGAATGTTCTAATATGCTTATCGTATGTGTTCATATTAATGTCAATCCAAAATTAATTACCTAATCTCGACAGATGTCCCATACGCAAGTATGAAGGAATCAAGAATGGGGTTCTATGATTGGAACAAGGACAACATGTGGGTGGACAATGTTGTACGTCTTTGCAAGTATTGTTCAACGCCTTGGGCTGAAGTTCATAGGGTGTATGATCCTGTGAACCTTGCGAATGAGCATTGGGTCCTAATGTGTATCGACATTCATTGCCGTGAAATAATTTTGTGAGACTCTCTTATTGGAGCGAGGATGATGATGTTTTGATGGGACGGTTTAGACCGCTGTGTGTTGTCATACCGTCCCTCCTATTAGCTGCTGGTGTCCTACCACAAACCTCAGCGATGGATCCATGGACTTTAGTTCAAGCTTCATTTGCTCCGCAGCAAGTTGCTAGTGGTGATTGTGGTGTCTTTGTTTCAAATTTTTTTGAGTATGATGTAATAGGGGCAAGTATGCACACACTCACACAGGAGAACATGCTAAAGTTTAGAAAGAAATTTATAATAGAAATATGGTACGCTAGTACAGATAGAATCAGTTAAATTAAAATACACCTTGTTCATGCTGAAGTTTTGTTTTGTTTCTTATTAAATTTATTGAATTTCAAAAATCTATATTTTTTACCCAATTAATTTGAAAGATTTTGTAAAAATTTTAACATTAATATGACTCACTTAATTTACTTAAAAAGACACATTACATTAAATGAGATAGATTATTTGAAGTGTTTTGAAGGGGTGATATAATATAATATTTGAAGAGAGACACAAAAATGGAATCTCGAAAGGATTAGTACGAATTGCCATAACATTTTTCATACTGAATAAGAAATAAAAAAGCTGAAACTAGTTCTCGCTTACGTTATTAGTCATCTTATCGGTTTGAGTTTCGGTCTAAATATCAACGGTTATCAAGGACGAACTTACATCTCTTTTAAAAATTAATGATTTACATCCTAAACTAAAACATGAACTTTTAAGTTTGTTTCACTTTGGCCCTTAAACTTTGAAAATGTCCATTTTGGTCCCTGAACAGGTTCATTTTTCGAAATGGTTATTGATGTGGAATCCTTTTTCCCAAATAGTTAGAGAAAAGTAAAACATAGAAATAAAATATAAAAGCAGATTCGTTTCACTGATGATAACAACAGGACAGACAAAAAACATAAAAATAATTTATATATATATATATATATATTTAGGGATCAAAAGACAGGCAGGCAGGAGCGAAGCAGATTCATTACGTCGAAGAAGTTGACAATGAAGACTCCTCTTGAGAAGCCTTGGTCGCCGTCGCTTTGGAGGCAATCTTGTCCTCCTCTACTTTGACAACAATCTCATCCGCCCACGTATCCATAATGAGAAGCTTTTTGCGCTCCTTCATTAGGGAGCCCTCCGATTTTAGGACGTCCTCCAAAATCTTCTAATGCTTTGCTCTTGCCTCATCCAGCGCGTCCCCCGTGTGGGCGGCCACTCGATAGTAATCCATAATACGACGCATGGTTGTCGGTTCTTTCTTATCTTCCGGTTGAATCCTACAGCGTGTCTCCAAGCACTTATATAGCTCCCGCTCAACTTCCTCCAGCAGTTCCTTTATTGTCCTTGATGATGCCATGATCGATGCAAAGCCAGAAAGAAAAATATTGAATGTATGAAGTAGAGGGAATGTAATAAAGAGAACAAAGGACATGGTGATTCTTATATATATGTGAGAACAAGTGCAAACAATAAATAACAATAAATGGTTACAACCCTTTGCTTCATCCAAAAACCCTAGTTATTATCTTTAAGCATGTAGGCAATAATAAATTTTGACAACTTACTACCAAAATCTATCCAATAGTTCCATTCAAATCATTACAATTAACTGAAGTATGTGTCGTGCATTAAACTCCCTGCTTTAATGTTTGAAGCATTAATTATTTTTATGAAATATTAATATAATCAGCTATTAATTAAATTGAAAAGCGTATGTTTCGGGGAGTGTCCCGATCATTATTGGTATCGAAATGGGAGCCGGCAGTGGACCAAGTGAAGTAATATAGATGGGGAAACCATATATTTTGAGGAGTGTCCGGGTAATTATTGGTATTGAGATGGGAGCCGGTAGTGGACCGAGTGAAGTAATACAGATGGGGAAACCATATATTTTGGGGAGTGTCCCAGTCATTATTGGCATTGAGATGGGAGCCAGTAGTGGACCAAGCGAAGTAATACATATGGGGAAATCTTATGTTTCGGAGAGTGTTCCGGTCATTATTGGTATCAAGATGGGAGCCAGTATTGGACAGAGCGAAGTAATACATATAGGGAAACCCTATATTTCAGGAAGTGTCCCGGTCATTATTGGTATCAAGATGGAGCTGGTAGTGGACCGAGGGAAGTAATAAATATGGAGAAACTCTATCTTATGGGGGACTGTCCCGGTCATTATTGGTATCAAGATGTGAGCCGATAGTGGATCGAACGAAGTAATAAACATGGTATTTCCCATTCATCAGTGCATGAAATCGTTTTTCCATCCATCAAATCGATCCCTCGAAACAAGAAGAGGTGGTCATCTCCTCACTACTTTCTAGCAAGATTCAAACCGATAATTACATTTTTGAAATCACTGCATCTAATCTTTCGGATATGCTTGAAATCCTAAAAATAAATTCAATTTATGGAGAGTAGGTTGGTAAATAATCCTTCTGACATGTATGAAATTGTCAACTGCCTCTTGTTCGCATTGTTGTGAATAAACAAACTCCTTCCATGTAAGTAAAAAAAAATGCCTAAAGTGGTCAGCTGCCTTCATTATTTTTCTGAAACCAATTTTCTTTGAACATTTTTTATTCATTAACGTGCAGAATGCCTTGTGTGTACATTTGCTATGAAGGCGAATGGAACGAAGAAAAGGAGTACGAGGGAGGTGAATTGAAGGGTTTCGATGCTGACATTGGGATGCCATTTGACATGTTTGTAAGACAGTTATATTTGCTAACGGGAAATAACGAACATGAGTTTCATTTGACAATATGCTGTGTATTCAACTTCATTACCAAGACACTGGCATTTGTTTTGAGAAATGATGAAGACTTACACTTATTTTTGACGAGTGAAGATGTTTTGCACATGTCATCGTATATATCTATTTTAATAAAAGACGATATACCCCCAACGTCATTTCCATGCAACATGGGGCAAGACCCGACTACAAATAATTTAATGCAAATGAACTATGTCAGCCAGTATGTAGGTGCTTCCTCATTCATGCCGTACAGTGGGATGTACAATATGGGAATGAACATGCCCTCAATCAATCATTATTATTATGACAATATACATCCATATGAATGGACCTGAGGATGTACCTATTTATGAGGATATAGAAGAGGAAAATGAGGATGATCAGGATGAAGAAAATGGTGATGAGGAAGTTTTGGAGGAATAACGTAACGGTGAAGAAGTGGTTCCAAGCATCATCCATGTTGATATCCCTCAATCGGATCTCACACACACCACTACTCAGTCCGGTGTTGTCACTCCAGAATGCAATCCTTTTCAAAGGGGAAACAAAATTACAAGGACTCGACAAAGTTCCTCATACACTGATATTCAGGTAAGCCATATTTTTTTTTGGAAAAAGAGATTTGGCAATGAAGTTGTCAACGTTGGCCAAGAGGAAGAATTTCGAATTCAAGGTTAAAAAGTCAACCCTAGATCTGTATCTTGTTATGTGTGTTACCGATGGTTGTGAATGAAGACTACGCGCGATCAGGATGAAAGGGAGCAATGTTTTTAAAGTAACAAAATATTGTGATCAACATACATGCGTTCATCACCTAATGAACCACGATCACAGACAAGCACCAGGTTGGGTTGTTGGACATTTGATCAAGTCCAAATATGAGGATTCCAGGCATTCTTATAGCCCAAAGGAGATCATTCAAGATTTACTAGAAGATTACGACGTTAACATAAGCTACGAGAAGGCATGGCAGAGAAGGGAAGAAGCACTATGCCTTATTCGGGGGTCTCCCAAAGGCTCCTATGCATTGCTTGAAAGGTATGGTGAAGTCTTGAAGATCGTCAACCCATGGTCATTTTTTGACATGAAACTTGAACATGATACCTATTTCAAGTACGCTTTCATGGCTCTAGGTCCTTTGATAAGATGGTTCCAAAATTTCATTCAAAAAGTCTTGGTTGTTGATGGATCCCACATGGGGGAGAAATTTAAGGGCTATTTATTGGTAGTTGCGTCGAGGGATGACAATAATCAAATTTACCTAGTTGCCTTTAGGGTTGTGGATGTCAAGTCTGAAAACTCTTGGACTTGGGTTCTCAATAAGCTTAAAGAAGCAATTAGTGGGGTGGATGATAAACTAGTATTCGTGTCTGATTGAAACCCCGACATCGCAAAGGGACTTCAGACGATCTTCACTAGGTGTTTCCACGGGCTATGCTTGCATCACCTCAAGATAAACCTCAACAAAAAGTTTAATAATGACTCCATTATTCCATTAGTAATTCTAGCAGCGAAGGCATTCCAGGAAGCTGACTTCCTTTCATACTGGAATAAAATAAGGCATCTCAGTGTGAAGCAGTACTTTGAAGAGATCAGATTCGATAGGTGGGCTCGAGCGTACCAAAAGGAATTGAGGTATGACAAAATGACAACCAACATTGCCGAATCCATTAACGCAAGATTTAAAGATGCAAAGAACTGCCAATTACAGCAAGGCTAGAAAATATTAGAGCGGTTATGCAACAGTGGTTTGTGGACCGTCAGAATTTTGCTGCTGAATCTACAAAAGTACTATATGCGTACGGAAATGAGGTTCTTAAAGCAGCGGAGGAGGCGTCAAGAACACACAGAGTCAATGCCATTGACCAGTACGAACATGAAGTGGGAGATGAACACTGGGGCAGTCGCGTTAACCTAATGCGCTTACAGTTCGATGCACTAGAACTCTCGTGTTCTCATGTTGTTGCTGCTTGTAGGTACCGCTCCATTAACGCCTATACGTTGTATTCTAAAGCCTATAGTATTGAATCTTTAATTGGCTCCTACGCGAAGCCTATTTTCCTTGTGGATGACCAGTCAGAGTGGAAAACTATGTCAACATTTCATAATTTAATCATTAAACTGTAAAAAATTGTGAGAATAGTTAGAAGATGGAGCGAAACAAGGATTCCATAGCAAGGGGAGGTTCGACAAATGCACAAGTCTGGTCGTTGTGGTGCTACCAGCCACAACAAAAAAACATGCCAAGAACCCCTAAATAATGGATAGAGAGAACTCATTCAGCCCTATAAAGAAATTTGTATTATTTCTGCATATTGTCTGTATTGTTCCTATCCGTACATATTGCATTACACGAAATGTAAACTTATTTTTTCCTTTCTGCTTTGAACAAAATTGATACTCTAGTCTCCATTTCGAGCTGTACACCATCGAGATTTCTTACGGTCTTCCAAACGAAATACAGATTAAAGTTATGTTTTGAGGTCGATAAGGGCCAGTTTCTGGATTGAGATCTTGATCGTGAAGGGAGTAATGTTACATAATTATTAACTTTCAGTTCCATAGCGGCCAGTATTTTGCTGAAATTTTTGAAGGGAAAAATTATAATTTTGATCGAGAAACATAAATATTGATTTCGGGTACTATAACTTATAAATTATAGGATTATGAAGATTGAATTAAATAACCATTTTTCAATCTAGAAAATAGACCATACAATATACAATTTGTTTCACAGTAATGGTTTGTTCTTCCAAATCTGGACAACAAATTTGCTTCCTAAAGAATGCCATTTATTCTTGGGTACAACCATATATGGTCGTCTCCATTACAATATTCAAGCAATTTACAGCAAAAAAACACCACAATCACCACTATTTTTTTGTTGGGGGCATGTTATTCGACGTACACGCCATGGAGTTAAACTCAGCATCGAATTTTGTCCCATTACACTATCTTCAGCCAACACAGAAGAAATAATTTGAGATATGAACTTTAGTTCTTTCTCGAGTGTAGCCAACGGTGTCAGTGCTTGTAGTGAATCCCAGACAACAATCTCACCCTCAATTAAGTCAATGCAAACTAGAATCCAGTGAGCATTACCAAAGTTCATGGGTAGGTAAACTGCATCAACCGAAGACCATTTCGTATCATAGTCGATTTGATTGCCCATAACAAAGTCCATCAGCGTCTTCGCTTTTGTCCAATCAAAGTCACGATATCTCAATTGTCCAAGCTTGGCCAACTCGCGCAAGGGACCATTTTCATTTTTTAATTGATGTTGAATAAAACAAAGGAAATTAAAAAATATGCAAAATAATGTCTATACATAGACAAAATAAAGAGTATTTATATATCATAAGCAAGTACCCATTGCAAACTTTATACGACTAAATTCAAGATGAAGCATGAACTTCTTTGTCAAAATATCGACCTCCTCATCTTCAAACGTGTTGTCGAAAAGATCGCATGCCCAATGGTGGTAGAAGGAACCGAAGTACCTTGTGCTGGTGGTGGTGGCGGTGGTAGTGGTGGTGACGGTGATGATGACTTTTCACATGGTTGTACCTTAACACGTTCCATGCAAATCATCTCATCCCCCGTCGCTTCCAATGGATAAGTAATCCGAGCCTAATAAGAAACAAAAATTCATAATAAGGAAATGCCAACAATCAAATTTAAGTGACAACATTAAAATAATAAACACACTTGTTCGAAGCGAAATACATCATTCTCAATCATCTCATATGAAACAAACAGAATGCTAGACCATCGTAGGATAAAGGGATGACATTGTCATTAACAATTTTGCAATGCAACTACACGTAGACACAATCTCACTTATCCATACCTATAGTACTTAAATAGAACACAATGAGTACATTTTATGATTGGTATAATAAATAAGCATACTACTTCAAACTAGCCTACCTGAAAGGCTTGAGGGAAACCATATAAGCTGTAAGTCTCTCCACGTGAATTGTTTGGATCCTTCTTCACCCTCTCCTTGTGGAGGGTGACTTTCTCATTCAATGCGGACTTCATCTTTGTGGCAGTTTTCTCAAAAATCATTGAGATCTAATCATAGTTGCAAAATGACTGACAAGCGTCGATTGTACAGAGGAGAGACATGTCAACAAGCTGAGTCCTCTCTCTCCCCATCATTGCTAGCTCGATGAAGTAGAAAATGGTTATTTTCGCAGCATCTTCATTCTTATTAAATTGAAGTGTGGGGTAAAGATCATCCAACTCTTTCACCCTCATTTTGGTTCTGTTATTAAAAAAAGACGTCTAAGTCTTAACTCAGAGTTATGTCTTGGGCTGACGTCTACTTTTCCAAGCTTCAATCCAGTCATTAAGTCAAAGTCCTCCTTGCGAAATGTAACCTTTTGACCCAATATATTGAAGCTTATTTTCATGGGTTCAACCTCCTCAACTTTCCTCATAAGGAAGTAATGGACTAGGGGGCCATTAAACGTTAGGTCCATTTCTATCAATGGACCGAAGCATGTTTGCTTGAACATGCGTAATTGCTTCTTAGTTAGCTTCTTCTTGATGTTGTCAATTGCATTGCTTGCGTGAGCAACATGTGAGAGAGGCATGGAAGTAATCAGACAGTTTGATCTTTGCTACCATCTCTATTCGGAAGCCTACAACAGGTTAAAGAAATTTGTTTCAAAATAGAGAATAACACATATAATACTTTTAACTAATCCAAGTCATGGAACCAACCCTTTTCCTTTCGTTACAAATATCACACTGGAACGTAACCAGAAAGGATAATTTTTCGCTAATCTCAACTACAAAACCGGCTTGAATCTATACCGAACAAAACTATTGATTTACTTCTAACTCTCGGTACAAATAACACAAGAAGATAAACGAAAATGATAATTTTTTGCAAATATGGACTACAAACCGGTCTAGATCTATACCGAAGCAAACAACTCATTTACCTCTAACTCTCGATACAAATATCACAGACGAGCATAAACTAGGATAATTTTTCACTAATCTCCACTACGAACTGGTCTAGATGTATACTGAACCAAACTATTGATTTCCCTCTTACTCTCAGTAGAAATATCGCACAGAAACGTAACCGAAAAGGATAATTTTCACTCATCTCGACTATGAACCGATCTAGATGTACAACGAACCAAACTATTGATTTCCCTCTTACTTTCGGTAAAAACATCGTATAGGAACGTAACCGAAAAGTATAATTTTTCACTCATCTCGACTATGAACCGGTCTAGACGTACACCGAACCAAACTATTGATTTCCTTCTTACTCTTGCTAGAAATATCGCACAGGAATGTAACCAAAAAGGATAATTTTTCACCCATCTCAACAACGAACCGACCTAGATGTACACCGAACCTAATTTTTGATTTCCCTCTTAGTCTCAATAGAAATATTGCATAAGAACGTAACCGAAAAGGATAACTTTTACTCATCTCGATTAAAATCGATCGAATTCTACATCAGGTATGGAGACGAAATGACGCTTTTTCCCTACCGATTTCCTTTCCTTTAACATTTGGACTGATTTCATATGGAACCTACCCTCAACCCATAGTTTTATTTATTTATTTATTTATTGTTCTTAATCAAACTACAATACCTAGTAAAATAATCTATACCAAAACAAAAAACATAAATGGAAACTATACTAAGGCTTATCTAAAATAATCCACACGACAACAAACATGATTCATCAAGCAGAAAAACTCCACAACATTTTATTCCTATTTTTTTACAATTATAGAAACAACGTACAAAGCATGATGATTAAAACAGTGCGCAATGACAATAATATCCTATAAAAGAAAACATGCTTTGTTCATCGTACTTGAAGTATGCGATGATGTCGAATGCAACAGAGATTGTATGAGAAGGGGAATACAAAAGCAGAGAGAGGGAAGAGGAACACAAAATCAAAGAGAGGGAAGCAGATATTATCCAAGGAGGGAGTACGCGAGAGAAATTGGTGGGAAAGACAAAACAAAATGAAGGAGGGGTTAGGCCAAAGTGGCTTTGAAAGATTAGTGAAATAGAAATTTTTTTAGGGGGAAGCGATTGGTTTTAGGGGTATAGAAAAGGAAGGACAAAACGACTTTTCCCTTGCAGGGGAAATAGGGAAAAACGTGTAGTAGTTGGCAAAGTTGGCAAAGGTGGGCAAAGGGTGTAGCAAACTTAAAATGAATTCGAGGTGCAAAAATCAACTTTTTTTTTTTTTATTTTAAGAGTATAGAAATGTCAATTTTCTAATACAGCCTCAGGCAATAGTCCTCCCTTTGTAGGTAGAAGCAAAATGAAGATTTTTTTTTTCTTTTAGTTAATTTAAAAAATGTTCCTTTTAATTTTATCTGGACTTCCAAACTTTTGTTCATTCCAACCATCCATTTCAAAAAGAGTGTTTTGATCCTTTATTTTTTTTCATCTCATTTCTCGATCACAATTCCAACCTTAACAATAAGTTCAATAAATATTTTGAAATGTAGCAATAATTTTATACTAAAATTTTTTTGTGGGAAAATTTGCATCAAATAAGCTAAAATTGTCAAATTTTAAAAGTTCAAGAACTCAAATGAACATTTTGATAGTTTATGAATTAAAATGAACAAAAATTGAAAGTATAAAGATCAAAACATTTTGGAAGTACATAAACTAAAACGAACCAAAGTTGAAAATACAAACGCTAAAATAATATTTAAAACTTTTCTTCGGTGGATATGATGAAATAGGAAAATGAAGAACATTTGAGCATTCAATATTTTTACACCATTATGTTTAATGGTAGAAACTGTTCTTAGGACAATTTTGTAAGCCACGTTTGAATAAATTAAATCATTTTTCATTTTTCTTTTGAAAGGAAAACATTTTCCTTATGCACTTTTATTATAATAATAATGATGATGATTTTTCTTAGTATTATATAAAATATTTTTGGACATGTTGCAAATTAGTCTAATTATTTTAAATCATTTTATATTAGTTTAATAATTTCTCAACCATAGTCAGACCTAAGCCTAGTCTAATTAGTTTCTTTTTTTCTTTTTTTTTAATTGAACAACATGTAGGGATGAAGATTTGAACCCATAATCTTTTGACAGGAAGATATGTCTTAACCATTGAACTATGTTGATCATAAGTCCAAATCTCATACTTCTACATGTTATTGAACGGAAAAAAAAAAACAAAGTTCAAACTAATTAATAATTATGATCATATTTGTTTTTTAAGAGAATTAAGCAAGTTTGAATTTTTTTTTATACACAAATAAATGATGTGAGTTATTCATAACTCAAATTCTCGAAACATCACCTCACTATACCATTACTTTGACTACACACCCTAGGCATGTGACATCATATTTTTACTCTAAATTTCCTTTATTGTATATCAACTTTCTCAACCATACCATATAGGTTGAGACCCCTCCCACCTTCCAAAACAAACTCTCACATTTAACTCCTTTCTATAAAACTACTTTTCTCTTGCCTAAGTTCATAATTCATTCCCTTTATATTTTAGGTTGAATGGGAGTCGAGTTGACCAGCACCAAACTTAAACGTGAAAAAGAATGAAACTAAAACTAACTCATACTAAGTATATATATGCATACGGTTTGGTTATTTGGCAATTGGTTCGACGTAAGAACCGGGTTTCCCTATTTCATCCTGTCCAAAAGAAAAAAGACTCCAATATTTCCTGTTATGTCAACAGATTGTCTACCATTACGACCCTAACACAAGCTTTATAATAGCTATACAAAACTAACAGAGAGATTCACAATTTATGCATCTAAGTCACCTGAAATAAAAACAAGAAAAAGAAAGGAAAGTACATATGTAACTTGGACAAAACGTAACACCACCAAGTAGAGAAATTGATCAAACAACTTCCCAAACATACTAACAGAAACAATCCTAATCCTGCATCTCTCATATTACTAGCCATGTGGTCGTTTAGGTTGGGATTTGGATGATTCAGTTGCAGTATCAGATGCAAACATATAACCAAGCAGAGGAAATTTTAGCAAAATTTTTGGAAACCCAATCAAACTTCTACAATGCATTGGTTATTCATTTATCAGGGTAAATAAAACCATCTCTTCGTTCAAAAATCATCTCTCCGTTTAGATGTCTGCAAATACTTCTACTTCATGTCAGTTCTTGCTATGATATACAGAAGTACAACCTTCACTTCAATACCTCGTTCCGAGTTTGGGGCGGGGG
>JAOANK020640358.1:0-11661 GCA_026257165.2 Telfairia occidentalis
AATTTTCTTCCTACCCAAATTCATGTTTGAATGCATTAAGCGTTCAACCGCTTCCGCTGGGAATTCGATTCCTTCACCAACCTGGTAACAAAGTACGTTTATATAAATCACGATTATGTTTGTTTCCAGGAAAGTTGAAATCAAGGTGGTCGGGACCCTTCGTGGTGAAAAATGTATCCCCATATGGAGCAGTGCAGTTGCAAGGAAAAGATTGCTCATTTTTCAAAGTCAATGCACAGAGGGTGAAGGCATACTATGGAGATAAAGAAAGGCAGTTGGAAGAGATGTGTCTCGACGAGGCATCCTGAGTTTCAATGGGTCTAGCAAAAGACGTTAAACAAAGTGCTTTCTAGGAGGCAACCCAAAATTCTAACTAGTTATTTCATTTGACATAATTATTTATTTATTTATTTATTATTATTTTAGATGATTTTTATTAGCTTAATTATTTTAATTAATTATTTAGTACTAATATTAGTTGTTTTTTTATGTAGGGATTAAAAAAATGATAAATAAATAATAATAATAATTAAATAATTAGGTTGTGTTAAAATTAAATTAAATTATATATAAAAAAATGGGCGGAGCGTTAACGAACTAGCGTTGACAGAACCGCTTGCGTCTCAACACCACCACCAGCAGGTAAGTAAGACAGCAGTCACAGCATTGAGACATTGTCTTATAGGGTCTCAACATTGTTGCGAAGGGTAAGTTTTACAGCGGTCACAGTGTTGAGACGCTGTCTTATAGCATCTCGACATTGTCACGAAATCTGGATTAAAATTCCTGAATTCGCCATTTTTTACCCAAAACAAAACTCTTCCCCTTTTGGATACCTAACACCATAGCCCCTATCTGTCAAATTCCCTCCGATTTTCTTCAAATCCCCCTTGATTTGTCACTTCCCCTTACCAAATCTTGTATACCCAACCTCCTATTACTCTTATTTTTCCCAAAATCGAAGATTCAAGGTCATATTTGTGGGTTTTTCACCAAAAAGACAAAAATCCTTCTTCCAAAGCTCTAATCTTCGGGTAACAAGTATACATGATTCTCAATCTTTGGGAGCTAATCTATACTATAACTATTGAATTTGCATGATTTAGGTTGCGTTGAGTAAGATTCAAAGTTTGGGTTCCTTAGATTTAAGTTTTGTTTTTGAAGAAATTGTTTAAAAAAAATAATTAAGGGTTAATTCCATTAGCTAATGATCAACAAAATCATCAAATTCTCTACTGTAAACTTGGTATTAAAAGTTGATTTGCTAGTCATAACTGGTTCCTTGCAATTTTGTTTACGAATAAACTCAAATTCATGCATAACCTCTTTTGTTTTAAGCATAACTGATTGAAGGAAATACAATGTGAGGGCTAGAATGCTTGTTGGAGTAGTAATTCATTCTTGCATATTTGTTCTTCTTGGCTTAAATTCAACATGTCAACTGCACCATAATTCAACATATTTGTGATTGGGATTGAAACAAATCTGTGCATGAACGTTGAAGATTTTAGGGAATTTTGTTAAAGCAATAAATTATTCAAAAGTTCTGGCCTTGTATGTCGAGTAATTAGAATGAATTATTCATGAGATATGAAGATAATAGTGTTTAACTCTTAAGTTCTGGCCTTGTATGTGGAGCAAAAGTTCTGACCTCGGGTTTCTTAGAATGAGTTATTTACAAATAGAAAAAAGACTGTGACAGTTAATTTTATTCAGTTTGGAGCTACTTTGTATTCAATTATTTCAGGAATATCGTTGTTATAAATAGTGCACCAGTATTAAGAAAATAATCATGCATATCATGGATTCACTTTAAACACTAAATTGTATAAATGTGCATAAATTATCCTGAATTCAAATGTTTAACTCTTAAGTTCTCAAAATCTAATTGACAGGATAAGTCCTAAACGAGCTAGGAGGAATGTAGGAAGCTCTAGTTCTTTCAACAATCAATGATTCATTGATGCTGATGCGGAAGCTCGATACCAAACATATGTAGTGAGTAGATCTATAGTGCAAGACTGCGGATTAGCACCATGTGAAGTTGAACAACCTCACTTATATGATAACATTGCACAACGAGGATGGTTTGAGTTCCTGAGGCAACCCGAAGCCTCAGTCATCCCCATCATTAGCGAATTTTATGCTAACCTAAGAGAAGGGGAAGCAAGATCATTTGTATGAGGATGACGAGTACCCTTTGATGCAGCATCCATCAACAGACACTACAGGGTACGTGAGTACGAGCAAGACGAGTACCAGGCTTATGCGAGAGATCAGGTGGATGTCACGCAGATCATCCAGGAAGTCTGTCAGCCCGGAGCTCAGTTGGTGATGAGACGAGGTGAAGCTATCAAATTCAAAACATCTTACCTCAGTGTCTCAAACACGGTGTGACACTACTTTATTTGTGCCAAGCTACTCCTGGTAGTCCATATGAGTGATGTGACTAGGGGGCATGCTGTACTATTTTATGCCATAGCCACGAAGTGGACAATTGAAATAGGAAAAATTATTTACTAATCCATCCGCCATATCTGTCGTGGGTCAACTACTGGAGGGCTAGGACATCCCTCACTCATCATGGCATTATGTAGAGCAGCAAGGGTCACCTGGAACCCCAATGAAGAACTAGTCCATCTGAAAATACTCCTTGACAAGAACTTCATAATGGGACTGCGTGGAGCTGAACCTATGGCACAAATGCGAGAGCCCGAGCTTATCCAGCGAGATCCTAGGCATAGAGCACAAGGTCCTAATCAAGTAGAGGTGGGATCATCTAGACCGGCACAAGCCCATCAGACTAATTAGGAACGCATGGAGTTGCTCCGACGCCGCCAGTACGAATATAAGGTGGAGTTGTTTGGAGTTATTTGCGAACGCTAGGAGACAATTTATAACTTCTTATCCCAAGCTTTCTCGAACATCTCTACCCCTCGCCTCTGTCCATTAGCACCACCACCCTCTTACTCAGATGACGATGATGACGAGGGTTGATCAATCTCTTTCATTCTGAGGGTGTTCTTTCTTTTCATGTTCATTTATATGTTTTTATTTTTCTTTCTTAGTTTATATCTTTACCTATGATTGTTTTATTATTAATTTTTTGTTTTGTTTGTTTTAATTGACTTCTCTTTTAGCTTTCGATGATAGTCTCTCTTTAGGAATTCCAGCACCACAGTACTCGATACACAAGCTTTCAAACCCTATGGATTACATCATTTACCAAGCCAGTTTTGCTCACTCTCTATTCTTTCTATTTATACATTGAGGACAATGTATCATTTTAAATTTGGGGTGGGGTGTCCTGAGTACTATGTGTTGCTAGGATAGGTTACATGTAAACTGTGTGTTGATTGAAATTAATTTTATGAATGATTGTTCGCCTACCCGTATGTTGGAAAGTAGAATTTTGATGTTTTGCATGCTAAGGACTATTATTTCCCATGATTTTCTATAACTTGTATTTGAGTAGAAATAAGGAAACTAATAGGCATATTTCTAAAGTAAGCTATATTTGAAATCCTTCTTTGAATTCCTTGCATGTTGAGCTCATAGACGTTCTATTTATAGTACTGAAGGCCTAGAGTGTAATTAATAGAGTTAGACTTAAGTTGCTTCAAAATGATCAGATTGTTAGATAGTGAAATTTTGAAATAAAGGAGTCTTTGATTAAAACTTTGTTTTTTTTTAATAATAAAGCTTATCTAAAAGAGGTTATTCTTCCTTTCTTTGGCTCCTTATTCGATGGGGAATGCTGGAAAAAAAAATTAAACTCCCTAAGTTAGAAATTTCACTTGAAAGCAATTTAGTACTAGTGTAGGGGCAATTTGGGAAAGGTTCATTAAATGCATTTCGAGTTTGTAAGGATTAGAATAGGATAGACTTGCACATACACGTGTAAGGGAGCTTACGAATTGGCTTTCGACTTGCTTACCGATAGAATGTGCACAAACGTTTGATTTATTGAGCTCATTACATGTTACTATGCATTGAGTGATTAGTTGGAAGCATGTTCGCACCAAAATTCTGTTACTTGATTTCATTCTAATTTTTGCTCGAGACTAGCAAAACTCTAAGTTTGGGGTGGTTGATAGCACTCAAAAAGTTCTATTTTTAGACCTATAATCTAGTAGTTTTGTTTGTTAAAAGTGTACTTTGATACTTTTATTTGTGAAATTTTGTAGGAATCGAGCATTCGAAGGAAAGAGATGAATTTGAGGTTGTCCAAGGCGAAAAATGAGTCAAACAAACCACAAATGAGCCAAATCAAAGAAGAAAATCAAGGGAGCAACTAGAGAGCCAACGTTGAGACGGCAAAGGACAGCGTTGAATCACCTAAAAAATGACATGAGGACAGGTTCTTCAGCATCGAGACGTTGAAGAAATAGCATCTCAACACTACGCTGAATTTTCTAAATAGAATAGAAAAATTCGAGACAGTGTCGAGACACTATGTTATAGCATCTCAACGTTGTCTTGTTAATTTTGTCCTTTTTTTTCAAAACACGGTAGCATTTTGGTAAATATCATGCATAACGTCTCAACGCTATGTTATAACGTCTCAACGCCGCGATGTTTTCTATAAAAATAACCTTATGTCTAGGTTTTAAGGAGGCCGTTTTGGGAGAGAAAAAATTTGAGACAAAGAAGAGAAGTCCAATTTATAGGCTACTTAGCAAGGAGGAGTGATTCCAAGTGATTAAGGGTGAAAACCAAGACCACAAGGAGCGGTTTGACGAAGGAGACAACGTTGAATCAATTCGAGAAAGTTTTTCTTCCTTTTCTTTACTTTTTTCTCTATTATTTAAACCTGTTTAGAGACATTTACAGCCAATGAGTGACTAGGAGTTTTGTAATCTTAGGGTGTTGGATGTTTTAGTTTAAATTTTATGAATTGATTAATTTCATGGCTGAATTACAGTTGCTAAATCGTTCTAGTATTTGATGAATTTATTGTTATTCTTGCATGAGAATGTGGAATGAAATCTCTTTATAGTTTATATAGCTTGAAAAAAATATGGCAATAGTTACATATTGAATGCTAGACTTTTGAGACTTTTGCATGAAAGTGATAAGTTTAAATTCAGGTATGCTTAGAAAAAAAAAATCCAATTGCCATGTTTTCTTAATTTATGCATGAAAGTGAATAGTTGATTAAATGTGAGATTAGACTTTCTTGAGAAAGAAAACCTTAGTTGCTCAAATTTCTAAGCCTAGGATTTTAGTATTATGAAAAGACCTAAAATTGTTTAATAAGTTAAATTTTCAAAAAAGAACCCAACACCCTAGGATCCTTTATTCAAGAATTTTTTCCCTCTATAAACGTGCATATTTTAGTTATTTTCACCTTAATTTTTTAATCACTAAACTTCACCTAATCCCTAGATAAAATTGGAATAATTAATTGGAAATTAAGAAAGTTTATAATCCGATTCCAAGAGGACGATACTCAGCATTAGGCTTGTTTTATATTACAACTTGACTTGTACACTTGTGGTATCACAGTGAGTTTTGATCAGTGATGAGTCTCAAAAATAGAGTATGTTGTCACAAAAGTATTACTGCTTGAAAATAAAGGTTCTGACATGAAAGCAACAAAAATTATGCTACTACAAAAGAACTCAGAGAGCAATATGTGGTTACTGAATCTAGGGGAACCAAAAGTAGTATTGACAAGAGAATAGGATGGAATTCTAATTAATGGATTGCACAACAAGTTTGATGACTTGAGAATTAGCAGAGTTAGAGACACAGACCTCAGGATAAGTAGAACTTGTGGCATATGTAGGAAAATAAAGAGAAGATACATAATTGATTTGAAGTGGATGTGAAGTAGTTGGATAATCAATAATTTTTCATTGAATTGTTTATCATATTCTGCTGCAGGATTTTGTTTGCTAGCTTATTCCTATTGAATTCTTAGAATTTCATGCATTACTTATAGATGAACACTGATTCACGTTTTGAGATTTAATAACTCACCAAAATGCTAACATCCCATGATTGCAAGTATATATTATAGAAAATTTCATGTTAAATTTTAATTTTAAGGTTCTACATTAGATTTAATTTTTCAAGTCTAAATTTAAGATACTAATTCGCCAATAAATCTTATTGGCTATTAAATAAAATTAACAAACAAGACAATTATATAAATATCTAAACAATGAAATATCTAAGAAATAAAATAATATATGATTGTAATAAGAAAGATCTAGAGAGTTCGAGAATATATGATTTTAACAAGAAAGATCTAGAAAGTTCGAGAATATATGATTCTAACAAGAAATATCTAGAGAGCTGAAGAATATATGATTTTAGCAAGAAAGATCTAGAAAGTTGGAGAATATATGATTTTAACAAGAAAGATCTAGAAAGTTGGAGAATATATGATTTGAACAAGAAAAATCTAGAAATTTGGAGAGAAAATTAAATAAATGAATAAAGATTATAAGAAGAAAAATCTAGAAAGTTGGAGAGAAAAATAAATAAATAAAGATTATAGGAAAAAAAATCTAGAAAGTCGGAGAGAAAATTAAATAAATAAATAAAGATTATAGGAAGAAAAGTATAGAAAGTTTGAGAGAAAATTAAATAAATAAATAAAGATTATAGGAAGAAAAATCTAGAAAGTTTGAGTTCCCTATAAATAGGGGAGAAGTGATTCATTTTGGGCACAAAACTAAGAAGTCTCTCCTCCCCTCTTGGCACAAGGCCAAACCATGAGAAATAATTAGAAATAAAATAAGATCATGATCGAGGTAAGTAGCTGATCTCACTCTCTCTTTAAGTGGTTTAGACGTTAGTTTGCCTTTGTTATGTTGCATTAATTATGTTATGTTGCATTACATGTTAAAACACCATTCTTTATAAGGGACCCCATGTATTATGTATGTTCATGATCATGTCCAGATCAAATTATTTTTACCTATAGGCTACACTTCAAGGGCTAATATGGTATGTATGGTTGCACCTCTCGAGACCCAACCTTACGTTATGCTTATGTTAGGGGCTAGTAGGGTATGTATAGTTGCATTCCTCTAGTCCCATCTTACGTTTATGTTAACGGTTGATGTCGGATGCAACTCTGACTCTACTGACTGCATGCCACTACTAATCATCAGATGAGTTTGTCTCGCTTGAGTCCACATCTTCCAATCAGGGCAGTGGAAGTCATGTTGGAAGCGTAATCGACTACCTCATGTCATGATAAGTTCATATTTTGGGTCCCAATCATATGTTTTTATGACACATTGCATGTGATTGTGCATTTGGGCACTACCTTATGTGAGACCTACTTACTAGGTATATTATATACTCATCCTATTTTACAGACTTTGTACATAACGACACAACGTAGGTTGCATGACTAAACATCACTCAAGGGGCCAACCATCAAACTCACTGTTTTGGTCATATATGCATCTTGTTCCACTAGGCTAAAGTTTTATTGATCCTGGTGGTTTGTAAAAGAAACTTTTGTAAAGTCTTTATTACTTGATTAAAAAAAGATTTTATGTGTTCGTTTAAATTCTTTTGACTAAAACTATAGAAAAGTCTAGGTATGCATGTCGTAATGGTTGAACCTTGTTATGTAAAGGTTAAGTCGTTACAAAAATACAGTTATTAATAGTCTTTTATGGTGAATTTTAGCTCTTTATTTGATGAAGTGTCTATTTTTGTTAATAAAATTGCAAAGTTTACCTTTGTTTTGCATTTAAAACTCTTGAGAATTCTCATATTATTGAATTCTTCTATTTGAAGCAACAAATGAATGAATATTGAGATATTTACACATGTTTGCTACTAATTCCAACTATTTCGTCAGCAGATGAATGGGGGAGCATTCTTCTAGTAAAAGGTTGCTGTGAAATTATCGACCAATTTTGTAGCAAAACAAAAGCAAAAATCGCATGTGAGCGTATCAAAATTTTAAATTATGGAGATAAAATCTTTCTTTTCAAAATTTAGCAATCAGTGAATAAGTGACACATGGATAATTTGACCTAATGAGCCTTAAATCTAAAGAGAAGACTCGTAAAAAGAAAAAGTTGCAGCCATTGAGAATAGAGTCCATGAGAGAGAGTTTAGAGTTGCTTTTGAGTCGATTTTAGAGTTTAGAAGCCTTTTACTATTTTTCGCACGAGGAATGAAGTCAAGTAGTCAAAGAGGAAGAAGAAGTTGCAAAACAAAAAAAAACTGTCAGTGAAGGTTGAAGCAAAAAAGAAGTTTCATTCAGAATCTTTATTGGAGCACAAAATTCGGCATTATTCTTTTCTTCATATCAATTGTCTTTATGAACTCAATGTTATCTTTATTAGTTTTTCTGTCTTTTCATTATTGTAGCATGAACTAATCACCTTTAGATGAGGATTAAGGATGATGTTATTGAATTGATTTAGAACTAAAGTAATCCTTGTTGAATTGGATTGTTTTAAGAGTGTACTTAATTATTTGATATTGATGTCTGTTTGACCAACACGTATGAATAGCTTTTCTAAGTTTCTTGAGAAATAAAGAGAAATAGTTTGCCTTTAAAATACATTAGCCTCTTGATTAGGTTGGTTGTTGGGTAAGTGGGGAGGTTAGGGATAATTGTTGACCTCATGCACAAATACAATAAGTTAAATTCATTTAGGTTAATTTGAGTTAACTTAAGATATTTGGTAAATCTGGGAGGATTTCAAGACTATTGTTATGTGATTCGATTTTGAAACTTTTTTACTCCAACAAATTGAGCTGCAACCTTAGCCCCATGTCATTGTGCACCTCTTGAAAATCAAGCATCTGTGGGGTTGGTAGAACAACTTCATCGGTACCATGTCCTCTGCTACAAAGGCGAGGGAGAACGATGTTTTGTCAATAGCTATCTTGGTCGTAATCCAGTAGGACCACAACACAGCAGGTAGTTCTTTGGCCCAAACTCCTTTCAGCTCCTCGAAGTGGGTCTTGAGTCCACACTTGATGATTTGGTTCACGACTTCCACCTATATATTGGCCTGAGGATGAGCCAGGGACAAGGTAAAGTGCTTGATGTTAAACTTTGTACAAAACTCTTCGAACTTAGCGTTATCGAATTGTACACCATTGTCGGTGATCAAAGGGTAAGGAACTTTGAATCTATAGAATATATTTCTTTCTAGATGAAGGTCATGATCTTCTACTCAGTTATCATTGCGAGAGGCTCAACTTCTGCCCAACTGGTAAAATAATCTATCGTGCCTACAACGAATTTTGTCTGGCATTTTGCCATGGGAGAGATGACCAATGAGGTCAATTCCCATTACAAAGGAGCACATGCTCTCAATTGGAGTCAAGACTTTAAGGGGTTGCCTCGAGACTCCAATGATATTTTGGCAACGGTCACATCGACAAGCAAAGGCCTCAAGCATCAAATCCCATGTTAGCCTGTAGTACCCATGTCAGATCAGTTTTGTCGCCATCGAGTGCCTGTTGGAATGATTTTCGCATATCGTCTCATGTATTTCTCTCATCACATAGTGGACCTCGTCTCGATCTAAGAACTTGAGAATGGTGAGTGAGAACCCTATTTTATATAATATACCATCGCTAATTAGGTAACCTTACACTTTGTGCTCAAGTTTTTGTGCTTTGAGGCAATTAAAAGATGGTTTTCTCTAGAGAAAATGTCAGATGGGATCTATCCCACACAAGGGGGGCGCTTTGACGTTGAGGGCATCCACCTCCAAACTGTGGTGGGCTAAGATAAGATCTCAACTAAGACTGGCCAAGATAAGTTCATTTCGAAGACTGAAGCTAGCCTGGGCGGTGCATGCATGTTGGAGCTCTATGACCTTGGATCTGCTTGATGGTCAACTCTTGGTACCCAACCAGAAATTATTACACTCGCACTAGGTACTTTGCCATTATCTCATATTTGGCTTGGGATTTCTCGAGCACTTAGTTCACAATGAGTTGTGAATTACGTAGGATTCAAAGTCGTTGAACTCCTATAGCCTATGCTAGTTTGAGGCTGGCAAACAACGTCTCGTATTTTGCTTCGTTGTTTGATGCATAGAAGCTAAAGCATAGGGTGTACTCAAACTACGCTTCCTCTAAGGAAAACAATAGGCCCCCGAAGCCGAATCCTTTTTCGTTTGATGACCCATAAGGGTCCATTATCCTTTACTTCCACTCGGGGTTTCTATCGAAGTGAGTTTTGCAATGAAGTCGACCAAACCTTGGCCCTTTACTGTGGTCACCGACACGAAATGAATGTCTTACTTACCAAGCTCAACAACCCACTTCATTAGCCTACCTGAGACCTCAGGCTTGTGTAGCACCTGCTTCAAAGGTAGGTTAGTTAGGACGGTTACCTAATGGGCTTGGAAATAGGGGTGAAGGCTTTAGGTCAAGTTAATGAGTGCAAGAGTCAGCTTTCCTTGCTTTGGATACCTTGCCTTGGCATTGGTAAATGCGTTGCTTGTTGAGTACATTAGTTTCTGCCATTCATCTTTTTCCTTGATGAGGGTCGAGCTAATGATAACTCTCCAAATAGTGTTATTACTAGTCTTTTACGGTGAAATTTAGCTTTTTATTTGATGAAGTGTCTATATTTTGTTGATCAAATTGCTAGAGTTACCTTTGGTTTGCATCTAGGACTCTTGAGAGCTTCCATATTATCGAATTATTTTAATTGAAGCATCAAAAGAATGAGTTTTGAATTATTTACACTAATATGCAACTGATTTTGGCTAATTTTTCAGCAGATAGATAAGAGAACATTATTTTAGCAAAAGTTGAAGACAAAAGATTGCATATAAAATGATCAAACAATTTTGGAGCAAAATAGACATAGAGATTTCTCGCGAGAATAACGGAATTGATAATACAGAAATAAAGTCCTTAATTACAAAATTAAAGTTCCAGTGGATGGGCAACACGTGATGACTTTGACCTAATGAGCTTCCTAATCACTCAAGAGGAGTTATAAAAAGAACAGGGTAGTCCCCTTTGAATTAGCACACATTCTAGGGAGGAGATTTAGAGAGAAAACTAAATTCTTCTGTAACTTTTAAACTTTATCAAATTTTCTTAGAAGAGAATGTGCAGAAGGAAGAAACTCCTTTGAAGGCTAGAGAGGAAAAGACAATTCTTGCAGAACCTTTCTTGGAGGAACAAAATTCTCTAGTCTTCTTATTTTACTACTTTTTCACATAAGAATTTATTGTTTCTTTTTACTAGTTTTTTTATTTTTTCAATATTGTAACATGAATTAATCACTTTTAGGTGAACATTAAAGGTGATGTTATTGAATTGAATCAGAAATGACGTACTTCTTGTTGAATTGATTTATTTTAGGGGTGTTCTTTATTGCTTAATATTGATGTATATCTAGCCAACAAGAATGAATAATTTTTCTAAGTTTTGGAAGAAATAAAGAGAAGCAGTTTGCTTTGAAATACATTAGTCTCTTGATTAGGTTAGTGGATGGATAAGTGAGGAGGTTAGGGATAATCACTCACTTAATGCATTGATACAATAGGTTTGTTGGGTGTGTATGTCCTAAAACTCGAATGGCTTGTAAACACGTTCTATGTTCAATAAAGTTGTTAGTGAAGTTATTAAGTAAAGTTGTTATTGAATCCTTTATAACTCTATAAATCCAATAAACTAAGAACCCGTGGCTATTATATG
>JAOANK020640459.1:0-11661 GCA_026257165.2 Telfairia occidentalis
ACAAAAAATTTTTTTTTTTTTTTTTTTTTTTTTTTTGGGAATATCCATCTTTTTCTTGGGAGCAAAATGGGAGCCCCATTGTTGGTTTTAAATGCTTCAACAAACACAAACAGACAGTGTACAGAAGAAACGTAATGGTGACAACAAAAGCAGACGAAATTATAACTCTCCTTTTCTGACTAACTAAGCCACCTCTCCACTCTCTGCATGGGACCATATAACTTCGTCCTCATTCCCCACTTTCAAATATACACTCATAAATATTACAAATCACAAGGATATGGTTGGTTGGTTGGTTGTTACAAATTGTACCCCTCTCCAAACATTTTTATTTCAACAATTATGATCTCTTTTAATTTTTTAAAATTGTATAATATATTATCAACTCGAACATATTTCAACTTGTTAAGATATATATCTCTGATAGCACACTTTGTGGGCTACTTTTATGGCTTAAATATTTTAGTTTGATGTTTATTTTGAGTAGATTCACGCATATTTCTATTTGTTTTATAGGAATCGTGTAAATGAAATAAAATAAAGTGTTACAAGAAGTTTATTGACAAATTCAAGCAAAAGATTGAATTATAACATGAAGAATTGATGAAAGTGGAAATCCAACTCACATGGAGACAGCGTTAAGACTCCAAGACCAGCGTCGCGACACTTTTAGAGGTATTGAAGTCATTTAACCCGAGTAGACAGCGTTGAGACGTTGTCCACAGCATCTCAACACTGGCACAAAGTGAGAATCTGACCACAAGCAGCAGCGTCTCGACGCTGCACTATAGGGTATCGACGCCACGATTTTGGAAACGCGCACACGAGGAATTTCCCAGCGTTGAGACGCTGCACTATAGCCTCTTGACGCCGCCACGTCGTTATTTCCATATTCACTAGGGTACAGCGTGTGTCACGCCATCAACAGGATTATAAATACATCATTTTGCAGCAGTTTTGAGACTTTTGACCATTTGGAAAAAAAATACATTTGAGAATCGGGAGTTTACGAAATCAAAGGGCAAGGAGGTCTATTTGGAGCATAGAAAAGAGATTTTCGAGGCACAGAATGTAGAGATCGATTCGAGGATGGAGAATCGAAGCGTCGTGATTAATTTCTTCTCCTTTCCCTTGACTTTTTGTAATCTTTTCATGAGTTTTAGCATGAAGATTTTGATTTTTATGTTGAACATGTATAACTAAACTCTTCGTTTTAAGGATTGATGTAGCCACTGGTTTTACTAAGTTTTATTTATTGATTTATCGATATTGATCTTGCATCTGTTCTATTTATGCATTCATGTGCTAATTGCTTTTAATTTCTTGATCAAGGATTAATTGTTTATTGATCTAAATTTGTCACTTGGGAGAGAGGGTTTAGATTAGAATTTGATTGCATGACTTAAGTAGTTCTAATATTGAGAAATTTATAATTGCTTGAGAAGCTGTTATTAGAATTGGTGTCCAAAAATTTGCTTTTTATTGAAATTGAATAGGGATATTAGTTTCTTAATTAGCAGGGAGATTAAATTGCACTTGGAGAGGCAGTTTATATTTGAGTATTCTAGGCTTATAGAATTGTGGATTGATTCAATTTTGATTAAATCAATTAATTGGCTTATTAATTTTGAAATCAATTCCATATGACATTTTCTCCTTGATTTTCTCAACTTATTGTTTTTAGTCATTTAGTAATTTGCATAAATCACCTTATGGGTTTTTTTTTTAAAATAAAATTGAACGTTATTATTATTTGTGGTATTTAAGTGAACTAGAAATCCATTAATCCTGAGGACGACACTCTTAATCTCTTACACTATATTAAAACTTGACCTCGTACACTTGTGGGTGAACAATTTTAGCTACAAGTTTTTGTCTCCAACCAAAAAGTCATGAAAGTTCGAATCCTTACCTCTATTATATGTGTTGTTGAACTTAAAAAATAAAAAATAAAAATTGCAGGCATTATTTGATAATTTTGAAAGGTTTAATTGTAAAAGTTAACAACTTTTTAATATCGATGGTTTAAGGATCACATTTCTTTTAATTAATGGAGTTATTATGAATTTAATTTGTATGTCAAATAGTACTTTGTAGATAAATCATTATAAGGTTGATGATTTAATCCCTTAGTCCCATAATTTTTAATTCAAAAAAGAAAGAAAAAGGAGATGAATTTTGTGGAGTGATATATTATGAACTAAAATTATTGTCAACATTTTTTAAGAGTCACTAGTTGTAAAAACCATTATGTGTGAGATAATTCTTGTATTAGGTAGTATATGAATGATATATCTAATATGAAATATTTCATTAATGTACTACCAATATATTAATGATATACTTAAAAGAAGAACAAAATTAAAATAATAAAATAATGAAAGTATGATTTTAAAAAATTGCTATATTTGCAAAAACTTGTGGTTATATTTTGAAATATGCTAAAGTATCTTGCTACTCATTACAATTACCTTAAAAAGAATCATTTTCCAAAACCAACTAATAGAATTAAGTTGATTCAAATAAATTAAACTTATAATTACTTGACCAATTAAAATGTCAAAGTTATATATAGTTTTAAATTTTTTATTCAACGCAACAAAATTTGTACATATTTTAAAATAGACAATATTAAAATCCCCACCATAACCTTAATTAATTCCAAAAAAAGTTGGATTCTCTATATTATCTATCATAGTCATTTAAGTTGGACAAGTTTACAAAAGTATAATTATGAATAGAAACATATATCCAACTCAAGATTCCCTAGAAAAAGAATCAACCCCATGGTTACGCTTAGCTGGTGGCATTAGGGCATGTGAAAGAAAAAGTGAACCAAGAGAATTTTGGAAGAATAAGTTCAAGTTTCATGATGGCAAGTGTCGGCGACATATCTACCCTACGGCGGAATATGTTGTAGGGCCAATAAACTGACTCAAACACTCACGAATAAACAAATATATGAATAAAGAGATTCCATCGTAAAAGACGTGTCCTTAAGAAGTAGAAGCATTATCTAAAATTGTGATGAGACTGTTAGATGTAGGGGATAACACAGTGATAAATTATGAGAAAAAGTATAGATATAGTGTGAGAAAAAAGGAGAGAGAGAGAGAGAGTGTTGCTAGTTATGGCCTATGGGGTTGAGAAGATAATGTGGAAGCCATTGGTACAGAAAGACACAGCTTTTTGATTTGTGTGTTTTAGAGATGATGATCAAAGTGTGCTGTTGGGAACAGTGTTAAATTTTTTTTAGACAAATACAAAAGTTCATCTTCACGCTTCCACTGTTTCCCAAACTTCTGTTATTTCGTTCTTCGAATTATTGTATGTATGCTTTTACTTTTTTAGTTCTTTGCAGAAATCCCTCAGGTAAGTCCCAGCTTTCATGGATATTTCTATGCCTTTTTTTTTTTGGCAAAAGTATTTCTATGCATTTTAAAGTGTTTGTTTCAAGTGCTTTTGTAAAAATTGTTGTGTGTAGTCAAAATTTTGAAGAGTAGTCAAAATTTTTTAATTAAAAATACGTTTTTTTAATTTTGGATAATCTAGAGTGATTTGAAAAAAAAAATTTAAGCGTAAAAAGACATTTTTGGTTTCAAAAATTGACCGTTTAATTGTTGGAGTACACTCTGTGGAATGTTGTGTGGCAATTTGGTAGACCAAGAGACTTGTTGATGTACTAATTATTTCTTTCTAGGGTTTAATTTTTTTGGATTATTTTGATTTTGTGTTTTGACTTTTAGGAGGAATAGATAGAGCAAGCTAAGGGATGTCTACTCGATTCCACATCGCTGTCTCACAAATTAGAGCTATCCCCTGTGCCACCGTCGCGTGCGTCGAAGTAAGTCTTGCAACATTATATTCACTTGGCTTTTTTTTAATTAAAATTTATTGTTTAACAAAACTTATATTTGGTCACATAATTTAAAATTAAAACATCAACATGTCACTTGGTCTGCCAAATTGCTATATCAACATTTCATGAGTGTAGTTTGACTTCAAGGACTTTTTAGAATCATTTTCTAGGTTTAAGAACTAAATTGTCAGTTTTTGAAACTGAGATATCATATAGAAATTTATTCTCAAACTTAGGGACCAAAAGTAGTGTCTTTTATCCAAAATTTAAATTGATAAATAACTACGTTTTAAGTGCTTTTAGAAGAAAGCATATTTAATTAATTTTCTTCTTTCCAATCAAAGTGTTTGGTTTAAAATACTCTCATTCACATGATATCACTAACTAATATTGTTGGGGTGAAAATGAGAAACAATACCTGGCCACTTAGGAAAGGCCATGTGTCCCATTAGGGAAAGTGTGGCCAAACCTAAGAAGACCTCATACACGCTCGAGGTGGGAAGTTTCGAGCACTGAGCTCAGCCTGGTAAGAAAACCGTCCTCATAGTAACGTCGCGTCCGAAAACGACGCTAGACGGGGTGCAAGCGAGGGGGAATTCTACTTAAAATAACCATCATCTGCCGTGATTCGAGGCAGAAGAGGCGAAATTGCCTCCAAAGACTCTCCCTCGCTCTGCTATAAATATATTTTGGCGACAATTATGCAGGTTTATGTTAAAACTTTGTTAGAATATTGCTGAAATTATTTAGATTTTGTGAACGTATTCTTAATTACTCGTTGGCTGATATATTTTTATAAATATTTCCGAAATTGTGACAAAGGCTAGTTTTGAAACTCACTTTTTACAAAAAGTACATTGTTATAAATAATTATACTTTTATATTTAATGATTTTTTAATTATTTTATTTTTACCAAAATATATTTATATGTGAGAATACTCATTTATTTCAATAAAATATTTTATATGTCTTTTTTATTTTCAGATTATAATTTTCAATTAATGTAATTATTAATTAATTGTATTTCAAATTTGTTATTTTTTAATTAATTAATAATAATTATTTTGTTAACACAACCTAAGCAATTAATGCATTTATTAATTGATTGTATTCTAAATTGGTTATTTTTTTAATTAATTACTAATAATTATTTTATTAACAATCCTTAAAATCGTGTACTTAATTCAATTATTAATTGATTGTATTCTAAATTTGTTATTTTTTTTAATTAATGACTAATAATTATTTTGTTAACAACCTCTAAAATAATATAGTTTCATGATTTTGTCTAAGTTTCACATAAAATAATATATAATATTGATTTATAAATATCATACTATAAATATAAATTTCAAAATATTGAACGTTCTTCGACATTCAATATTTTGCACATAAATGCAATATACCTCATATATAGTTGCACATACAAATCCAATTTTACACAATGTCGTTATAACTATATTATTTAATTTTTGTATTTTAAATTCCTAATAACATCTAATTAATCAGCCTTTAAATAACTAAACATCTAATTATGAATAAGAAATTTAACATATTTTATTCATTTGCAAAAATTTGGTGTAACTAAAATAAATATAATCCAAGATATAAAACAAAAATCTACACAATTCATGTTCATCAAAGTTGTGGCATTATGTTGAACAAAGAAGCATTGAAAACTCAAAAGTCGTCCAATTTTCCTTCTTCTTTTCTTCTACTGAACCAGGCTTGGATGTGAAAGATGACTACAGAATTCTTGGCGGCATTACAACCTATTGGGAGTGCGACCAAAGTCCCACATTGACTAGACAAAGGGAGGATCATGGGTATATAAGTGATGTACAACATCTCCATTGGTATAAGGCCTTTTGCGGTGAAACCAAAAGCAAAGTCATGAGGGCTTATGCCCAAAGTGGACAATATTATACCATTGTGGAAATGTGGAGAGTCCGTTTTCCCTATCACAACCCTACGATCGCTCCTTAACACACTCGATGGACTTACTTGGTATTTACTACTTTTTGTTTCTTCTTCTTCAATCCTTATGCCTGTTTTGGATTATTTTGTATTCGTTAACTTCTTCTTCTTTATTTATTCTTGCTTTCAGTCTTTTTCTTTACCATCTATAAAACATTTGAATAATAAGGAACATTTAACATTAGTTCAAACATTCAAATTGTACCTGATTTTTTCATACCATACTGACACATAACTATAAAATGTAAAATCGATATGATTGAGAACAATTACTGCAGCATACAATGAATTCAAACGGATTGTGTAGTATTTTCATACCTATCAGCAAAATGTTTGGTTGATGTATGACTTGTTCACACCTATGAATTTCAGCTAAACCCAACATATACGTGGAACATTAATTGCAACATACATGAAACATTTATAAGCTATATGATTTTTTCATACCTATCAACTAGTGAACTAGAACCAATCATGAATGAAAATTCAATCTAGCATACATGTAACATTCAAATGTTTGATTAGTTCATACTCATACAGACAAACAAATTGTTTGAATATCTATCTGCAAACATTCAAACCTTATATGAATTTTTTATAACTAATAGCAAAATCATTGTAAACAAAATTAACACAGTGTATTCGCATCCACCGTTACTGTCATGTATCTATAGTTTACATTTTCTAGATATTACATAAGTTTGCATTTGGCATCACTATCATGCACCAACTATTGTAGGTACTATTAGAGGTTCAAACCGTGTAGCTTGAATCTTTTTTTTTTTTCTTTTCTTTTAATAAAAACAGAAACAATGTTTCCAAACCAAAAAACTAAAAAAGCAAAAAAAAAATTCAAATTGTTGCAGCATTCTCCATTATCTATTAAAGTTGAAAATCGTGGAATAGGAAAATATTATATGAACATCAAAAAGCAATAAATTTAAGAAATAATACACATTCTTCTAAAAAGCAACAATGAAACTCAGTATTCTAAAAAAATTAAGCTTCAATCTAGGGTTCCATTTGAGTTTTGTTGTAAACAAGAAAAAAAAACCTCCAAATCATTGGACAACAACGAAACATACCTCATATTTAGAAGAAATAAAGTTAGAAGATTTTTTGCTACGCATTGGTGGAAAGAAAACTTGCTGCACGACGAATGAGGATGAATGTGATTGAAAAACGTGAACGACGATTTTTTGGATTTTGAGTTTCAAAAGTTGAGAATTTTTTGCAATAAAATTTTGAAAAAATATTTTTTGGGTTTGAGTAAATCTTGAGTAGTGAGTTATTTTATTATGTTTTATTTTTTTTCAAATATAAATATTTGGACAAAATAGTATTTTTTCTTTTTTTTTTTATAATAATAAAAATGGCCTTGTAGACATTTTTGAAATTATTGTCGAATCTGAACTTAGTGTACACTTAAATTGGTCTTCTATCTATTATCCTTAAATATTTCTATATGAAATCGCTGTTTAAATAATTTGGGCTGAATTTATTCTATTGGGCTTGTGAATTCTGGCCCAAGTCTATGTTCTGAGTTGTTTAATGTTTGATGGGTTCAATTTTGTAAAACCATAATTAGGAGGCTTTTGTTTCAAAAGAATGTATATTATAGTTAACATGCCCTAAAAAAGGAAAGCAATAAAAATAAAAATGACGAATATACTTGTTTTTTAAAATTTAGAAAAAAATATTAATTTTGAATCTTAAACTTATCGAGTTGTATCAATTTGGTGTATAAATTTTCAATTTCATCAAGGACTTTAGACTCATATCAATTTTAACCCTCTATTCATTTTTCGCTAATTCATCAATTAATTTTAACAAGAAGCAATGTGAAAATTTGTGTAAACACTAATTTCAATAAAATAAAGCATTACACAAAATTAATTAGTTTGATTAATGCTAAAATTAACTATTAAATAACTTTATCAAAACTCACAAATTTTAACAAAAATTTTGCTCTAACATCATTATATTTTTCTTTGTACTTCTATACATTTTGGTCCTGATATATGTTTTATAATTCGTTACACGCATATGAAAATAATATTTTTAACGATATTTCGAACGAAAATTTATCAAAGGATAAAAATTGCAACACTTTTTGCAAGTTTAATGTTAAGATTGCAGAATTTATATAAGTTTGAGGTTCAATTTGATGAAATTGAAAGTTTCGGGTCAAAATTGATACAACTTGACAAGTTTAAGAGTCAAAATTGATTTTTTTTTCCTAAAATTAATTAATATCTAGAATGTGTTACACATAAACATATATCATGCTTTAGTATGTTTTCTTTGATTCCATTATGCTTAATAAAGCTAATTCAATAGCCAAAAACCTAGCTCAATTGGTTAAAACATATACTATCAACTAAAAAGTCAAAGATTTGAATCTTCACCCCGCTTGTTGTTGAACTAAATAATAATAAATAAATAAATAAAAAAATAAAAGCTATCAATAGATTCTTACTTGTTAGGCTGATGAAGTGTAATCAAGTAAAAGTAAAGAAAGCCAAATTGAGCATAGCTCAATTGATGAAGACATATCTCCCCAACTAAAAGATCGTGGGTTCGAATCTCCATCTCCACATGTTGTTGAACTCCAAGAAAAAAAAAAGTATAATCAAGGAAAAAAAATCACTAATTTATTTTTTTTAGAAAGAACAAACATGTGAAGGTAGAAATTTAAACATTTCAACTTTTTGGTCTAAGATATATATTCCTTAACCAGTTCATTTATATAATTTTTTTTTTTATGTATAACAAATGTAAGGTAAGGATTTAAACCTCCAACTTCAAGTGAAGAGTAAGTAATTATGCATAAAAGTTTATATTTGTTTAGATGGAAGTTTTCTATTCATAAAAAAAACTTACTACTAAAATTAAATTAACATGCCCAAATAGATCATGACCATAAAAAACAAGGGTCACAATATCCTAGCTATGATGAGCTGAAGTCTTAGAAAATAAAAGCAACTATCTACATAAAGCTCATTCAACGCGATATATCATCAATTAAAGCTAAGTTTATAACATCATTTTTTAATTCACCAAATGTGGGATGATGATCAAACCTTCAACCTTAAAAAAAATAATAAACGTCTTACAATTCACCATTTTATGTTTAGATTTACAACATAATGTAAACCTCAAACATCTAATCTACAACTTAGTTAGCAAGTGTCAAACCGAACATAACTCAACTAGTTAAAGTATATCCTCTTGACCAAGAGATCATGAGTTTGAATTTCTCCACTGCCACATCTTGTTGAACTTGACAAAAAAAGAAAAAAAAAAACTTAGCAAGTGAAGTAAAATAATTACCTCGTTTGGATCTAACAAGTGAGCTAACAATTTTTCTTTTTTATTTATTTTTTTTAAAAGACAATTCAAAGTTTAAGAATTCAAATAAAACCAACGTGCATAACCAAAAACAACATACAGTTCAAAATCATTTTATATAATTTAGAAAAAAAAAAGTTAAAAATATATGTTTTAGTTCTTAATATTTTGAGTGTTTTTTTTTCCAACTTAGTTTTTATCATTCTAAAAGTTTCAATTCAGTTTTAATAATTTTTGCTAAATAATTTTTTTTTTTTTTTTTTTTAAAGTTCAACAACGTGTGGGAAGGCCTAGGAGTGTGCACGGTTCGGTTTTGGAAAAAATAAAAAGTCGAACTGAACCCCTCGATGTGCAGGGAAAAGAACCGTAAAAACGGAACAAAGTTCAGTTTTCAGTTTTGAACCAAACGAAGCTCGGTTTCAGTTATAACTGCCTTTTCTTTTTTTAATTTTTTCTTTCTTTCCCTAACTACTATCTTGGGTTTTCAGAAAGACAGGTGAAGTCCATTATATTAGATACTTTTTTTTTCCTCTTGAAAAGAAAAATGCAATGGCAGATTCTTCAATTTTTAAAGAACAGAAAAAAAAAACTAGATGCTGCAACTACTTACATCGTGTAATGAGAGGAGAAAGAAGACACAGAGGACTGAGAGACAATGTGATATGCGGATGCTGCCAAAGATTTGTGAAAATGAAAAAAACATTATATATATTAGGTGTCAGTTCGGTTAGGTTTTTTTTGGTTTTTAAACTTGAGAGCCGAGAACCGAATGGTATACATTGGTTCCTCTATTTTGTAAACCGCTAAAAACTGAATTTTGAAGAAAAATCGGATCGGTTCGGTTCAAACCGGTTCCTGCACACCACTAACAAAGGAGATTCAAAACCATGACCTCTCAATTAAGAAGATATACCTTTAACCAATTGAACTATGCTCAATTTAGCTATAAAAATTCGTTGATGATAGGCTTAAATCAAATAATCCTTACTGAGTTGACTGGAATTTAGAAGATGAATTAAGCTGATAAGAGAATAAAACTCAAAATTTCTGCAAATTTCCTTTCCTCTTAAATTTCATTTCCTAATTATCTGCAAGTTATTAAGTACTATGTTTAATCATCAATCAATTTTAACATTAACCAACCATAAAAATATAATTAAAAAAAATATTGGTTGTTACAATTTAATCACTACTTTTGATTTTGTGTCAAATAGATTTTTAAATTTTAAAAAAATGTTAAATAAGTCATTGAAATTTCAATTTTGTGTCTAATAAATTACCTTAAAAAATGTTTAATAAGTTTCAACTTTCATATTTTTGTCCAATAAATCCTTAAACTTACATTTTTGCACTTAATAGATCAATTGACACTTTAAAAAATTTACGAACTCATTAGACACAAAATTGAAAGTTTAGAATCTTAATTAGACACAAAATTTAATTTTATGTCTAATAAATCTATTGATTTTAAAAATTTTAAATATGATAAAGGACTAATTAGATACAAAATTAAGAGTTTAAAGACTCATATGAGATACTTTTAAAATTTAGGAACCTATAAGATACAAAATTAAAAATTTAGAGACAGAAGCGGATCCCAGAATCATATTCAGGGGTACCATATATAAAAATGTAATAAGAAGTTTTAGTATTTGATAGGTTATTAATTTAGTCCTTTTTTTATATTCAATTCTTCTATATTTTGGCTCGATTTCATGCTGAATTTTCATATTTTATGATTAATATGATTCAGGTTACGAGTACCGTGATTTGGCTTAAATCGACCTTAAAGTACGGTTTTTCTTTCATGGAGGGTAATATGGACACTTCACAAGTCAGAGGAAGTTGCAACTCCTCCCCCATCTCGTGGAGCTTGTTTTTGGTCAAGATTCATTTTCTTTTTTTATTTTATTATTTATTTATTTATTTATTTTGAGAGAATAAATCTCAAGGTGGTTACTCTATTTTTGGTACGACGGTGGCCTATAAAAGGAAGCACTGACATGTAGAGAAGCACATCACTCGGTACATTGATAAAAGAGAGAGCGAGAGTTGAAGTTAGGGAAAATTTGACAATTTCCCCTTTAGATTGAAGGCTCGAGCTTAGTCACCATGAGTGGCTAATTTCTCTTTCTAATTCAAGGGTGAGCCAAATCCCAATCCAATTGTAAATGTAGTGATGCTTCTATTTTTACTTTAGAGTTTTCCTGCATATTTCAAGAATTCTTTTATTTCCTGTTATTATCTGCTTATGAAAAATTGTTATTAATTTGGCGCCTTAATTTAATTGCATTTTTTCTATTGCTATCTGTGAATTGGTTGTGATTCTAACATTAAGTAATTGACATTACCATTAAGTAGCAAAGAGTTGGCTTATGTGTGTGTAAATGTGGCTCCCCCTTTTACATAGCTTGCATAATAGGCTCTAGGAAATTGGAGAAATGAAATTAATTAATTTGTGCTATCTCAATTA
>JAOANK020640760.1:0-11658 GCA_026257165.2 Telfairia occidentalis
TTCCGCTGCTGAATTACTTTGTTGATTAGAACGCATGCTTAGCTAAATCATTTTATATTTCTAATTAATTTTAGGGTAATTTAGATTAATTTTTAATTATATTATTTCTATCTAAGTTTATCAAAAAAAAGTTTCAAATTTTTAAGCAACCCTATTCACCTCCCTCTAGTGTTGCTATACGATCCTACATGAGATGCCCTAGTTTATCGTATTTATTGTTCTCTCTCTCTAAACGCAACAACATATATTTCTACACCACTGGAGTTTTAGTCCAAGTGGGAGTTTGTTGGGTTTTATGTCCTAAAACTCGTTGTTTGTGAACATATTCTATTATCAATAAAGTGGTTATTGAAGTTATTCAGTAAATTTGTTATTGAATAATTGAATTATTAAGTATAACTCTATAAATTCAATAAACTAAGAACTCATGGCTATAGTATGAGTACCTGAACTTTATGTGGAGACATAAAAATGGATCAAGTTCGAGTAAATAACCAAAATGGATCAAGTTGGATACCTTATCCTGGGGACACTATCGGATGCGGCGCACTTTGTATTTGATACAAATGATGTGATCTTGAATCCTTCATGTGGAGACATGCAAGTGGGGGCGTTCTATGCAATAAGTTTGCATAAGACCGAACTGCGAAAGAGTCATTGTTTCTTTATAATGTCGTTTACTGTATCAATGACTAATTTCAAATTGATGACCTAGGTAACTCAATCTTAATCCTGAGCTAACTATGAACTCTTGTTTATTCGGGATTATCTTTAGATCTTTATGGGTGAGAAAGGCTCATCATCGCCTGCTCAATAAGCCCCCATTTCAGGGGTAAGGTCGGATAGATAGTTGGGGACATAATCCTACAAGAAGGAATTTACTCCTACCCAACTTTAGGGATAGTAGAGAGGTTGTTCCCTTAAGTGTTGATTCCAGATCTTGAACAAGAGGCTCCACCCTCTCATTGGGCCGAGAGAGAATCGGTTTGGTGGTCAAACCACAAACCGATTATTCATTAGAGGGTCAGTGGTACTTAAGGAGCAATAGGTAATCCAGGGGTAAAATGGTAATTTTGGCCTACCTGAGATTACGAACAACCTGTGAATGGTCGAGTGACTCATCACGGTTATATCAAATGGACAGAAATATATCTATAGTGAAAAGAGTGCAGCTATATGCTTTAGTGGAGTGACCAGTTAGTTAACGAATGTTGGTTAACTAAGTTAAAGAGTTTTACCAGTTAATCTCATATCGTTGGAGCTCATGATCTATAGGTAAATTAGGTCCTTCGACTAGCTCACATCAGACAAATCCTTAGAATAGTGTGGTGAATGAATTTAAATGTTCAAATTCGGTTTCAGGAGAGAACATTAAATATATACAATAAATTTAACGTCTCAACGTTTAATTACATGTTAAACAATCAAGGAGAAATTTAAACTACAAAGGTTGGTTTTCTTATTCTCCATTTTTTTCATTTCTTTTGATGCATTGTATCCTCTTAATTGAGCAAGTTAGAGTATGAATTGATCCAATCCACTGCTCATGTATGTTGTTTACTCTTTCAAAAAACACATAAGAACAATGGAATGGAAGTGGAAATGGAAAAAATATGTAACTCCAGTTCTAGCTAGGTTTAGGATGATCTGTATGGTAGAAGCCTTAACAACAAGGCTAAAGGTCTCAAAAAATCTATTCCAAAACTTTTGTGGTAGTCTTTAACCACTAAACGTGTTTTGTACCTTTGAAAAGATTCATCCTTGATAAGAAAATAAATGACCAAGGAGAACATGGAACAATCTACAAAATGAGATACAAGCTCAACTAGCTGAAATTAGCTCAATTGGAGCTCAATAAGCTCACAATAGCTCAAATGTGGATTTTGCTCAAAAGTCAAATCAATGATGAGCCAATCATTATACAATCATGCCCAATTACAAGAGCTCAAGCTACAAGATTTCAAGAAGCTTTGAATGGTCACTTCCAAGCTACGGTGTTCACACTTAGTGAAGAGCTACATCCATTCAAGCTTGGAAACACACCTATTCATCCAGAAGATTTAATGAATCTGAAAAATCTATAGAATCATTCAAAATCCTAATTCATGATGTACTATCCAATTCAATGTATTTGCATTCAATAGGTTTATGTATTTGACATGGTGTTGCTTGAATTTGGACCACTTTGACCAAGAGTTGTGTCTTTTCATCATATCTTTTCAATTTGTATATAAATAAGGCGGTAAACTTTGCAATTGAAGAACAACCTTTGATGAATGAAAATTTTAGATTGAGTTTTAGTCCCTCTCAAGCTTTTAAGCTTTCTTCGTATTCTTGTTTATAGAATGCATATTTACAACTTTCAATGTAGCTTAATCAATTAGATTGTGGAAAGTTTGAAATCTTGAAGACAGTAACATGTTTTCCTTTCTTTTTGATCTTTGACCATCTTTCCAAGTAAATTTTTTTAGCTTTATTGGGGTTGCTTAATCATCTTGTCATTGGGGTTATTCTTATTATTGTTGTGGGGGTTCACCTATAATAGGGAAATTCTTAAGCATAAGTGAGGTAGTTCTTTTATCATTTGGTATTAGAGCTCTGGCTCTAAATAGAATATATCTTTATTTTCTTTCCATTATTCTTCATCTCTTTTTTTTCATCTTTCAATCTTTCATCTATTTCCATTTCGTGTGACTCTTCATCTTGTCATCTTTGTTTCATTATTTTTTGTGTTGTTTCCAAAGGAAAAGAAAAGAAAAGAAAAGAAACTTCCATTGCATATTTTCCATACTTGTTTTCCAACTTTGGGATTTTGTGACTTTTCACATTCCTAGGCTATATTGAAGTGCTTTTGCATGACTCTCATAAGAATATTATAAGACTTGCTGAGGTTTGAGATATTAAAAGTCCTAGGGATATTCATTTTTTTAGTGCAAACATGAGTGGCCTTTCATCTTTCAAGAGAGTAAACACATGGGGGAGTGCTTGTAAGGTCTATTTCTTGTGATTGACATTATTTTGCAGCACGTTTCACCAAAGACAAATACGTCATGAGAAAAATGGTAGTACTAAGTTTCGAAAGGGTATTCGAGATAATTTGGCTGAGATACAGAAATCAATATCTGAATTATTTCCGGAGGATAAGTTACCAACACAAGCCATGAAGAGTCAATCCACACAATCCATTCAAAATGAGGAAGAGTGTCCAATGCCTCAAGATGACCAACCAATAAAGAATAAGGATGAGCATCCACTGGTCAAAGTGGAAGTTTCCAACAGTGAAGTTGCGGAGGATGACAAGGTGATCGCAACATTGCGTAACTGCAAGTGTACAGTTCAGTTTTATGCAGTGGAATTGGATATCGAGTGTTGTCATCAGGATTGTGTTTCTAGTTTCATTAAGTACCACAGTTACTCAAAGCTCATTTTATCTAAGGAACCAATTATTAAAAGGATAGATAGTTAAATTACATTGCTCCTACTCCTAATTAGATGGATGTGACAAATGGAGAGTGTGCCTTAGACCAAATTTACATGTTTGGGATAATACACTTTATTAACAAAATGGACAATTTCATCACGATGTAATCATAAGCTGGGATTAATCTAATGTTCGGCTTCCCCTCTCAAGCTCAGCTAGTCTCTCACTAACATGCAGACTCAACCTCTCGGTCTGTTACCAACAACTGGTAAGGCATTACAAACTTCCCTCTAATTACCACCCCTTAAAAGACCCATTGTGATCTCATCCTCTCTCAAGCTCAGGGCAATCTCGCTTGTCATCAAGGTTCACAATAAATCCCCTAGAGATAATAATTCATGCTTCTATTAGTAAACCTTCACTTTCGCACAATGATTTACAACAGTCATGCACTCGATATTTTAATCGAAATTTTACTCGCTCGAGCTAAAACTTAAATCAATCCCACAATTTAATCTTTGATCAGGAGATTAAAATCAATGGGCATACAAATTCATGAATGAATCACAACGAAATAGGAAAAATCTATAATATTAACGAAGCATAAACAATGTTCCAAGGCATTGCAAAACAGTCTAAAGTAGAGTTCCACTACTCAAATCCACAATAAAAACAGAGACTCCCTCAAAGAAATTACAAAACGAAACTAAGTTCAAGAAAGGTAAAGAAAACTCCCAAAGACGATGTCACACTCATTCTCATCATGAAGCCTGCAATCTCGAGCCTCATATCGCTCCGAGGACTCCATGGGAAGCTCCTATGCCTTCTAGAAAACAAAGCTCCACCATGTATTTTCGTCTCTCCAAATAGCCTCCTGAAATCAGAATGAAAAATTAGCTTTTAAAGTTACATTCAGCTCACAGCGTCGAGATACTATAAGACAGCGTCTCGACACTACCTCCTTTTAATTTACGTGTGGTAGCCTCATAAGTTAGGGTGAACAAAAGGGTAGCGTTGAGACACTTAAAGGTCGCTAACTTCGTGGGCTGCAAAGAGAATGCATGTGTGGGCCTAGTGTGCGTCTCAACACTGCTACTTCTTACACGTGCAGCTAGGCTAAGCGCGCGCGCATTCGTGTAGCATGTGCCTTCCGCGCGTGTCTAGATGCTGCTACAAATTTCAAATCCACGGGCGCAGGTGATGCTCCTTCATTTGAGCGTCGAGATGCCCAAGGTTGACGTCTCGACGCTGCTGCATTTCAGTGTGCTTCTTGGCTCCTTTTGGGCTTCTCAACGCCCTTGCTTAGTATTGAGATGTTGGTCCCTCGAGTCAACTTGTATTTTGACTCCGGTTCTTCGTCCTTTGGCAAATTTTTCTCTTCTTAAGCTCGATTTTGACCCGAACAGCCATGAATTCATATTTTCACCAAATAATGCTCGGTATCTGCAAATTAAAAAATAAACTTGTGAAAGCTCCGAAACTACATCACAAAACTAGCTAAAACTAAGCCTAAGGATAGCACATTTTGTGTGCTATCAAATACCCCTAAACTTAATATTTTGCTAGCCCCAAGCAAAATTAAAACATAACAATAAACAAGATAATGAAACTCCTCAACACATGCGATTAACTCAAGCCTCAATGCTCCAATAGACAAGTAGATGCAATTATAGAAACTTATAAACACATTCTACCACCGAGAGATTCAATGTGTGTGTGTGTGCAAGTGTAACGACCCGACTTCTAGACTTAGACCAGCTACGGTCGCTACTAGCATACATGCTCTTAAATGAAAGTTTTAAAAGGATTTTCCAAACTTGAAATCAAATTTCCATAAAAGCATAAATAACTAAATCAAATTTCCATAAAAGCATAAATAACTAAGTCCAAAAAGATCCAATGAAAACAAGCTGGGATCCCGAATTTAAAACAAAGGAAAGCGGAAACTAAACACAATTTAAAATTACTACATTTAGTGAAAACAATGTAACTCTTAAAGTAAACACATGTGGAAGACTGAAATGCGCGACCATGACCCTTATGCAACTCGCTCCTCGTAAACCACCTCGGTAGGCTTTATTCTCATCTAAAAAAAAAAGAAAGGAAAAGGTTGATTATAAAATTATACCCAGTAAGTAACTCTGACCCCTAGGGTGGGACATGTAAACACAAACGGTCATGCAACTCATGTGGGACCTACTCCCTAACTCTCACAGAAGTATACCATCTCAAGGCACCTCAGAGCACACAGCAGCACAAAGCACAAAATGTATCTCAAGAAGGTTCTTCGTTCAGCACTAAGTAAATATATACTATCCCACAGAGACACCTCAGAGCACACAGCAGCACAAAATGGAGAATACATTCATGGAGGTCCTCAAACACAGCACTAAGTAGAGATAGTATAACTCATAACTCATGAACATGCAACACACAATCCATAACTATGGATAGGTCCCAAACACATATCATATAATCTGAAGCCTCAGGGCATCCAACATGCAATATTTCACTAGTGCCCCTAGCATCCATAAACCACATACAACCGATACTCATGGCATAAAACAACCACATAACGGTCATATACACACATGCTTATCATACTGGTACATCATCATGCCCAATTCCAAAACTATATAAGATAGACATGATCAACATATAAAATACACAATTCAAACAAGTTACCGACCTAGCCAAATCATTTATCCAGGAGCGAAATCACTTACCTCAATCTCAGGAAAAACAGCAAGTGAAACCAAGGAAAAATCGGTGATGGATTCTTTAAGCAACCTAAGTCCAACAAACCAAAATATCCTTATTATTTCCTAAATTCTAATTAATTAATAATTTAAAAAGGAAAGTTAGGGTTTCGATAGACAAACGACACGGGAAGACACTGTTCTTTTTGGACTAGCCGTAGCCCACGCGTCGCCGCCACGCGCCGCCACTGTTCGGTGAGTGTCTTCCACATGCGCCCTCAGATTGGTGAACAAGGACCAGTTTCAGAATCTACACACCGTCAGGAGTTCAATGTCGTTGGAATCAGCCCAAAAGGCTCACCCACAAGCAGCCAACGTCTCAGCGTGTGTAGTACACGCATTGCCGCTTTCCACCATGCGTGTCACCTCACCACTGCTTTGATCATGATTCTGATTCCAGCAACGTGTAGATCTCGAATTTGTGCACCTTCTCGACCCTTCGTTTGCCAAAATCGCAAAAAATGTGGTTAAAATGAGAAAAACCCAAGAAAACACGAAGTTCAAGAACTCCGTTGGCTTACCTGTTCTGGTTGGGATATTTGGAGATGATAAGGAAGTTGTCCAAAAAATTTAAACCAAAATGGAGCTACGAAAGTTGGTGAAAATGGAAAAGGAAGAGGAAAAATACTTTGTTGTCGCCACCGCCAATCCAGATCGCCAATCAGCTTCTGCCGCCACCTGCTACTGCCTTATGGGAGACGGGTGCACGTGAGGGAGGAAGGTGTGTGTGAGAGGAAGAAAATTTTTTATGAAAAGAGTGAAGTTGGCGTGAAAAGGGAGAAAAAGAGTGGGAAAATTGGGATGACCTCTTTCTTTTTTTAATAGGAAAAGGGTTTGGTGGCTAAAGTCTTTAATGATATATTAAAGGGTTCACCTCAACCCTAAACCCTAGCCCTAAGTCCTCTAATTACAAGAATGCCATTATTGAAATTTTCTCCTAATTTTTACTTAATAAAATTACCCCTTAATTCTATTAATCACTAATTAATAATTCTCTTTCCAACACACATAAATAATTGAAATCTACTCCCTTAATTACATAATTCAACAACTCATAATATGAATTAATTAAAAATTAAGGGTCGTTACGACAAGCCCATCTAGTCCTAGCCTTTATAAGCCCGAGGTGACATTAGTAAAACCTCCCGAGGCTCTCTTACTTTAACCAGTGGCAAAGCTAAGCAAATCACAAGCAACCTAAAGACTTATTTGGATTTTTTTTTCTCTTCTTATTTTTTTTCTCTTATTCTCTTTTTCCAAAAGAGGAACCTAATCAAGATGCCCTACCTTCGCTCTGGCTTACCCTTACTTCCTAGGCGTTGAGCATCCAACTACAAGCAGTACCTCTATCCTAGGACAATACTCACTTTCCTTAAGTGCTTTAAAAAAAAAATCGCTCTACGAGTGTCATAAGTGCCCCTGATTACTCACATACGGGAAGAGGGGAGTAACCTCTTTCATTTCATTCCCTTTTTCAAAACACAAACATTGGACATTCATAAGACAAACTTAAACAAAACCACAATCTTTTCAAAGACTTCCTCAGAATAACAATTCCCCTAAAGACCCTAAACCTTCATAACCTAGACAAGAGGGTTACATACTCAATAAATAAGGAATTTTAATAAGGATTTGAAATAACTCAGATAAAAATGATGTTATCTCATTTCCACACCCACACACAACAGACCAATTAGAGCAATATCATAAACTCTACTCATCAACAATATGCATAGAGGAATTCCACAACAATTCAACACATCACAACAATTTAGTCAAGAAGTTGAAAACAATTAAGCTCAAAATTGGCCAACCTAATCAGGACTCACAGAGTACTACCCACACTCCCAAACTTAAAGCATACATTGTCCTCACTGTATAAATCACTAAGCATGTACGAATAATGAAATAAGAATCAAGTGGATAATACTGCATTGATAGGAGAGAGAAGGTACTCAACGATATCTAGAATGACAGGAAGAAGGCATCTCAAAAGATCAAGGTTCAACGTAGGGAATGAGATTTATTGGAACTCAACACCTACAAAAGAAAACAAAGATAAAGATAAGGTAAAAGGTATAGAAAACATGGGTGGTCAGTCCAGTTAACTAGCACCTAATCCGACCCAAAAACAAGAAAAAGTAAACATACACCCTAAAGTAAGACTCGACATTTTCTCTACGATATTAATCAAACTAAATAATCACTAATCTCCGGCAACGGTGCCAAAAATTTGATCGCAACTCACTGCGTTATCACAGGTGCACGGCTCAAATTATAATATAAAACAGCCTTAGAAACCGAGTATCATCCTCTGGGAATCAAGTTATTAATTCTATTTATTACTAAAATAATAGTTGTCAAATTTTATTTAGGGGAACGAATTATCATGCAACGGTTCTAAGCTATAAAAGAATAACATGAGAATGCTAAAAGGCACGTAAGGAGATGAAAAATCAGGGAACAAGTAACTTTAGGTGTTGGCATTATAAATGGTGCAATTAACTATTTTATCAACTGGAGAGATGCATTTAATTATCAATTTTCTAAGTCTAAGGTTATAAACCCAAGCATTCCCCTCTCGAGGTCCACCAACCCTCACTAAGAACTCCCCACACGATGTCTCGCAATAAGAAGATAAAAAAACGGCATAAAAGTAACCTATCATGTACCTCACACGCGCCTCTATCGCTTTTGCACATGAAACAACGTGCATCTAAATCCCAAGATGTCTCACTGTACTACCCTCTCTCTCAAACAAAGTAGTAAAACAACATGCATTACATTTATTTGCTAGATAAACATAAAGGTTCAATACTGAAATTTAGAAGAAAACTAATAAATATACATTATTGAGTCAAAGTCAATAATCAATCTTCCATAAACACAATCCAACACCCTAAAACTAAAGGGTTTAGCTAAAATACATCATTAAAATCAATTTAGAACTACCCAATGCAGCATATTACAAAATAATAAAGAGAGAAAAGAAAACTCCCAGGCCGACTCTCCGCCGTCTCCAACTCTGAACCGACTCCTGTGCTCATGATTTTCACCCTCGAACACAAGAAAAGCTTTCAAATGATCCGAGCCTGAAAGCCCACTGCTCTCTGGCTTTGCAGCTCAAAAATTGCTCTGAAAATGGCACCCAAAACAAACTTCCTACACCCTTGCGGTGAAAGCAACATATATAGTCCAAAGCGACAACGTCAAGACGCTATGCTTTAATATTATGAAAATGCCACTGCATTTCTAAATTCAGGAGGAAACTTTTTGACGTAGCATTGAGACGCTACTATTCCAGCGTTGAGTATTATTCCAACGTTGAGTTCTATTCCAACGTTGAGTACTATTTCAACATTGAGATGCTACTATTCCAGAGTGGAGATGCTATATGCTCTAGAAAAATATGCACTTTTATTTTTGACATATTTCCTTTGTTCCTTAGCAGAATTTGCTATTCTTAGGCTCATTTTTCAGCCCAAACAACATCGATTATTTTCACCTCTAAATGGTTGGTTCCTACAAATTCAATAAATAAAGCATCAAAGTACATAGTTTAACTCACAAAACTACTAAATTTAAGGCCCTAAAATAGCACTTTTAGAGTGCTATAAACTACCACAAACGTATAGTTTTGCTAATCTTGAGCAAAAATAAAACGTGGACATATGAAAGAACCTCAATGCTAGCATGTGTAACTCATTGCACAATGACATGTAATGAGCACAATAAAAGAAACGTTCATGCACATTCTATCAGTAAGAAAGTTAAAGGTCCATTCTTATCCTCTCTTGTGTGTGTATGTGTAAGCTCACTCTATTTTAGTCCTTATAAACTCGGAATGCATTTAATGAAGTTTTTCCTAAGATGCCCAATAACTCTCCAAGAGAGTTATTGGGAGCCTTTTAGGATAGAATTCATGTTATTCTTGAAGAGATCGCCATAGACTTTATGAAGTAATTACTTGATTTATTTTTAATTACTTATAATACTTGTGACAGTCTTTAGATTTATACAACATGATATTTAAGACAAGATTGAATTAGAATTAAAGGAAATTGTACTTAATTGCTACTAATTTTTGGGTATTTTGTTTAGCAGGCAATTGATAGAGCAACATCTTAGCAAAATAATTGATCAAACATTTCTCCAGCAAAAGAACAGATAAAATCTGCGCAAAGATAATGGACATTCAAATATTGAAACTTATTTTATTTTTACGAAATTAATCCACCATTAGATGCAAACCACGTGGACGACCCGAATTTTAAAAATTCAAATCTCGGTTTTCTGCTTTCAATTATTTTTTCATGAAGTTTTCTTAGTTGTTATCGTTTTACTTTAGTAGAGGAGAATCGAAGAAGAAAGAATTTCATGGAGGCTAATAGCACTCAAAAAGTGTTATTTTAGGGCCTTTAATTTAGTGATTTTATATTTTATAAGTGTACTTTGATGCTTTTATTTGTGAAATTTTGTAGGAACCGAGCATTCCAGGAGAAAGGATGAATTTGAGGTTGTTCGGGGTGAAAAATGAGCTAAACAGACCAAAAAATTGGCCAAGTCAATGATGAAGATCAAGGAGCAATTCGAGAGCCATCGTCTCGACGCTAGAGGAAAGCATTGGGTTGCCTAAATAGTAACCAGAAGATAGAAGGGGTCCGCGTTGAGACGCTGGACTAGTAGCATCTCAACGCTAATATGAATTGGCAAGGCAGAATATGAATTTTCAACATAACGTCGAGATGCTATGTTACAGCGTCGAGACGCTACTTCAAAAATTTCCCCCTCTTCTTTAAAAACACGATGGCAGTTTGGTAATACTCAGGCATAGCATCTCGATGTTGCGGTGATTTCTATGAAAACAAACTTATATTCTAAGTCAAGAGGAGAGCCGTTTTGGGGAGAGAAAATTATGAGAGATAGAGTAGAAGGTCATTTCCCGTGTGCTGAAAGAGGAGAAGCCATCCCAAGTGATTATGGGTGGAAACTAAGAGCACAAGGAGCGGCTTGATGAAGGGGACGACAACGAGACGATCTAGGAGTTTTTCTTCCTCTTTTCTTTACTTTTGCTATTGCTTTGGAAACTAAATTTTTGATATTCTAAAGCCAATGTGTTGCGAAAAACCTTGTAATCTTGGGGTGTTAGACTTTTTTAATTTAATTTGATGTGTTGATTTTTTTTTTTATGGTTGAATTCTAATTGTTAAATCCTTCTAGGAATTGTGTAATTCATTGATATTCTTGCATGATAATGTGGGATAGATTTTGTGTTATTGATTTAGCTTGAAAAAGTGTGCCAATATTTAGAACTTGAATGCTAGGCCTTTGAACTTATGCATGAAATTGGTAGGTTTAAATTGAAGCAAATTTTAGAATCACTCCAATCGTCATATTTTCTTAACAATTGCAAGAAGTTGACTTGTTAATTGAATGTGAGGATAGGTGAACTCGAGAAAGCAAACCTTAATTTATTAG
>JAOANK020641172.1:0-11654 GCA_026257165.2 Telfairia occidentalis
AGAGCTTGGTGCACTTGATCTTGTTGCACAAACCCCTAAGAAATATTCATGTTTAGATTGGTCACCAAACTTGTGGAGTGTTTCGCTTTGGATTAAGAATAATTTCTCTCAGTCCAAAGTCTTGACCTTCAAGGTAAGTTCATTCTTCTTTCCCTTGGGTAATATTTTTTATGTGTATGCTAGGTATTACTGTGTGTGTTTAAGAGGTGCTTGTTTATACAAGGGTTGGCTAAGCCACTTGTGGTTGGGTTGAGCATATCATCTTTGGTAGCAACCGGGACATTCTGCTCGATTGTTCTTATGATATAGCCTTGAGAGAAGTTGAAAGTGCTAGCTAGTCTTATAGATTTGATCTTCTATATATCTTTGGGATAGTCCAATTAAGGAGATCTTGTTTGATCTTCGCTATCTACAACTGCTCTGAATTTTAAGTTAATTCGAGATTAGATTGATTTCAAAGTTCTTGAATTTTCGCCTTGCAATCTTGTTCGTCAGACATTTGAGGAAGTATAGATCGTGAGCGAGAAAGCTTAGGGATAATTTTTTCAAGGGTATTCATGGATGGGAGTTCAAGGAGACCCTCTTTGGTATCATATTATTTAGAAGGAAGGTTCATATAAATTAACAAATTGAAACTTAGCTCTTTCAGTAAGTTAAAGTTAAAGTTTTAGAAAATTTATACTCATAAAGTCATTTAAATATTCTCGATTACACGTTATTGGGCTAAAGATGTGGTCTTGCAAATCACTACCACAAATACCAGCAAACGACGTGGCAGTTGGTCTGACTTTTGTGGGAATTTGTTCTTCTTTGAAATCCTTGATGTATGGTAATTAAACTTACAGCGTGTTGCTTCCATTCCTAGAAAGCATTCATAATATCTGAACATATTTTGCTCTCTAGTCCTTATTTGAACGATTGGATTGGATAATTTCCTAAAATTCTGAATCTTTAAGATTTTCTTCAACTCTTTTGAAGCTTATTCTTCTTTAAGAAATTGAATTTGCTTCTCTCTTCTTTGAAGAATGTTGACCGAATTCATCATTGATGATTCTTGAAGACTACGGATTGCTCTGGGAGGAGGAATTGGATTAAGAAATTTGATGTGATATTCTTCTTTAGAAAATTTGTCTATAATTCTTGTTCAGTTACCGAAACAATGATATAACTAGATAAGAAATGTACCAAAGATTAATTTATGTTCAAGTTCTTTGACAAGTATGAAAGTGTTTATGAACCACACTCCTACATGTACTTTGAATTAGTTGATTTTGAGTCTTTGACCATTTTCACCTTCTTAATTATACTTTAGTTTTCAAAAAATAGATTGTTGGGATTAGTCCATCTTAGATGCAATTTTGACATGCTCCTGAGTCGATACGCTTTGAGCATGTGTTTTCAACCTTACATTCGTAGTATAGCCATCCAATATCATTTCTGAAATCAAACTTGGCTAATTTTATCGAGAATTGTAGCTATTCATGGCTTTGAAACTCCTAGTTTGCAAGTTTTTAAGGTCTTGCAACTTTCAGATTTTTTTTAGCTTTCAAGATCGCTATTTTGGTCTTCATACTGATCAATTCCTTCATATTATCCTTGATTTCAGCTTGTAGATCATTGACTATTATTGTACAGACGTGATTTCTTTTTAAATTTTTTCAAAATTTTCTTTAGTGTGGAAAGGCTTAAAATCTCTATCAGATTCGTCCTTTCTTTTCTCTTAGAGAAAACTCTCATCATCTTTGATCTTGTCAATGAGATTAAACATGACCTTCTAATTTTTTGTGAGGACATTGATGCAACTACATGGCTTTGAGAAATGTTCAGAATTAGAATTTTGAGAAGTCAAATCTTTATCAGAGTCATCCTAAAGTTCTAGAATGTCGCCTTCGTCAAATAGAAACTCTGAATTTAATTTGATAATTCCTAGTAAAGTGTTCTTGAGATCGTCATCGATTTCAAGTTCACTTATCCTTTTGACAGTACAATTATTGACCTAATGACTCATTTGGATACATTTCTAGCATTGAACCTTTACTCGTTGATTTCTTGTAAGATTTCTTACCATGCAGGGTACATTTTTTGGTAACTTTGAATCTTTTTGTGGTTTTGATAACCCTTTTGATCATGATACTTAGGAGGGTAACTTCGCTTGTGAAAATTGTGTCTTCTTATTGATTTTCTCTTGTTTCATAGATGGAGAGATGATTTTCTCGCAGCCATATTGCTGACAAAAATTCCCTAATTCTCTCTTTTGAGCTATTACAGTATTTCATACCTTATACTGTAATTTGACGTCATTACAGAAGTTCAGTCCATTAAATTGTCATATTGATTAGATATATAATTAAAGTTTAAACTGTGATCTCTAAACTTTTGAGATTCTTTCATGTTTTCCTATAAAATTTCAAGATAATTTCACTGTAATCCCTAAAATTTAAAATGTCTTAGTCTCTAAACTTTTTAAAAATGCAATTTTGGTTTTTGCTCTCATTGAACTATTAATTATTTAATGAATAGATCACATGGCTTCAAACATAGTGTAAGTAGGATGATGTGAACATAAAAGCTAGCATATAATAAAAGTAGTGAAAAAAATAGTTACCTTTTGAAAGTTTAGAATACGATAGTATTTTGAAAGTTCATAATTTTTTTTTTTTTGAAATTTAAAGATCATATTTTAAAATTAAAGGATAAAAATAGATATTTTGAAATTTGAGGTTGTGATAAGGTGAATGTCTCCTCATAACCATTTGGATGCAGATTTGAAAATCTATGTACTTCTTAATAACTATTAGATATTGATCCTGATATTATTCTTAAAGTTTCTCTTTCGAGCTTTGTATATGCAATAGTTTAAAATTTGCTACTAACCACATTTTGTGGCTGCCTCCTCTAATAATTTTTCATGGCAATCATCAACGAACTAAAAAAACAACCAAACAAGGAGAGATTTGGAGAATAGGAAAAAGGGTTACCATTTTCCGACCACCACAGGGGGAGAGCGAGTGGTAAAGATGGGGAAGTCAAAGTCAGGAAGAAGTTGGCGACGAGAGGAGTCTAAGCCAAGAGCTTCCTCAAATGGAAGATGCAAACTTGAGGATGAAGAAGAACGCAGTTTCCATCCTTTGGTTCTGAGAAACTTGGGAGGAACGCCATCAGGAGCGACCGCCTGAGCGAAGAAACCGCCGTCGTGGTGGCGATGAATCTGAAACTGTTGGTATATGTCTTTCAAGTTGAAGGGTGCTGGCTTCTTGTCGCTTAGAACGTCCCCAAAGCAACATGTTGTTATGTCATCTTCTCTTGAGCATTTGAATGCTTTCCTACAAGATATATGGAGAGAGAAGTTAAAAATACATTTAAGACATATGTTTAAATAATGAAGAAATATAGGGAGAAAGTACAGATAGAAAGAGATAAAGCAAACCCTTTTAAGATAAATTTAAATAATGAGGAAATAGAGAGAGTTACAAATACATTTAATATATATATATATATATAAATAATGAGGAAAGAGAGAGAAAAAAGAGGGAGTCAAGAAGGAAAATACTCGACAATACATCAACGTGCAATATCTTCCTCCACACTACCATTAAAAATTTAATATTTTTTTTTTGTAAAAAAAAAAAAATTGTATTTTTTTTCCCTGACACAATAATACAATGATGTGTAGCCAACCCTAAAATTTTTAAGATTGTTTCGTTATTAATCCCTACATTTTAGTCTTATTTAAGAATGATGTGATTTCTGGGTTTGAATGGGTTGATTCCAACGAATTGCGTACTCCGTTCCTTCACCCAAAAAAAAACTTTTTAAACCCACTCCATTCCTTTACCTATTTGCCAAAATGCCTAAACCCACTTGAAAACCAACACGCCCACCTCCTCACATGTTAATACTGCCATTTTGCAGCATCGTAATACTTAAATAGTACAAGTCGCATATTATCTAAGTATTAAATTGACAGAATTTAATAGTAAAGATTCATTAAACACAAAATAAAAAATTTAAACCTTGGTTTTTCGTTTTTCGTTTTTTGTTTTCTATTTTTTTTTTAAAAAAAAAACCATATATATTTGATAACTATTTTTTGTTTTATGTTTCTAAAAACAGAAAACTAAACTTGTTTAATAACTTTTTTTGTTTTCTGTTTTTAACAAGTTAGAGAAATATGTTAGAGAGAAAAAAATATGTGGAAATCTAGATAATAAACGCTTAAAGACATAAAGATAAAGTTTTTAGAGAGAAAAGTTAGTAAGAGAAAATTTTGAGAGATAAAAAAATAATTTAGAAAAAAAAACTAAGAAGAAGAATTTTAGTTAGAATTATTTTAAAAAGTTGTTAGAAACTAAGAAAAAGTTTAAAGGGAGAGAACTTTTAGACGAAAAATAAAGAAAAAGAGAAAATTGTAGAGGAACAATAAAGTTGAGAGCAAAAGATATGATAGAAAAAAAATAAATTAGAAAGATAAAAAATATTTATAATGAGAGAAAACCTTTAAGACAAAAACTTTGGATTGAAAAATATAAGAGAGATATCTTTGTTAAATAATAAAAATAAATGTGTGAGTAAAAAAAGAGTGAGGGGGTAATTTTAAAAATAGATATGTTAAGAGAAAAACAAATTTAGAACGAGAAAATTTGGAAAAAATATTAAATTTGTAAAAAGAGAAAAAAAATTAGAATGTGTTAAAAAAGAAAGATAAATGAAATTTATATTAAGATGAAAGTTTTTGAGAGAGAAAAATAAAAAAAGGTTATATAAAATTTTAGAGAGAGAAAAGCTTCAGATAGAGAAATTTTTGGTGAATATAAATTTTTTAGAGATAAAAATTTGTTAGAGAGATATGTCAAAAAGAAAAAAAAAAAGAGTTTTGAATAACAGAAAACTGTTTTTGATAACTAATTTTTTTTTTTTTTTTGAAATTTCTTTACCATTTCAAAAATGTTTTTTAAAAATCAAAAACAGAAAATTGAATTGGTTACCAAACAATTCTCTTTTTAAAAACCAAAAATTAAAAATAGAAAATAAAAAATAAAATGGTTACTGGCCCTTAAAGACATAGGTATATGAAACTTTCAAATTATATAAACTTAATAAACACAAGCCTCCAAGTTCAAATTTTAAAAATATATATATATTACAAAGAATTATATAAATTCAACCCTGAAATAAATTTTAAAGGACAAAACTTATAATTTATCCGATTAATTTAACCATCCCAAAACTTTCAAACCCACCTCTCTAAGATCATTAAAAAAAACTGATTTTTTCTTTTCAACAAGTGAAAAAATACTTTTAAAATATCGAAAAGCAATTCATAATAAGGTCCCGTTTACTTACCTTCAATCGGAACTGAAGAATGATAATGAAAATTTCCATTCCCTCTAATAGTGTTTACCAAAATTTAAAAATGACAATAAACAATAGAACCACCCCAAATTTGAGAATCTCATTTCAAAAAAAAATGGATAAATCCTATTACCACGTGTTCAATCTCACTCTCATTTCTTGATATGTAGGACTCACATTATCTTTTTTAGTTATTTTACTTACTTTATCATTTCTCTCTTATTTATCTCACAAGCTTTAGAATTTTTTTAAAAAAACAATATGCAGTTTTCTCTCCTTCATGAAAATATGTACAATTTTTTAATTTTTTTTTTAAATATATATTTGTTTAGTTTGTAATTAAAAACTATATATTTTTAATATATTTTTAATTATTTTTTAATATATATATTTTTTTAGTTTGTAATTAAAAAAATATGTATTTTAATATACTTTTTTAATTATCTTTTATACACATATATTTTTTTTTATTTAGCAAGTGTATTTGAATATCTATATTTCTTTTAATTACTTAATTTTAAATTAAATTAATAATATATAATTTATTATTATTAAATAACATAACAATAAAATTGAATAATTTTTTTTAGATTTATGTAATTTTATTTTAGTTAGTTATTATTTAATATCAAATAACTTGTAAAAATAAAATTTATTATTATTAAATAATATAATATAAAGGAAGACTAGTAATTTTTTTGTCATTTTTAATTGATTAGAAATATAAAAGGATATTCTCGTAATCATCATATATCTTATTCTGATTCCAATGAAAGTAAAAACATGAATATAATTTCTTATTCTGATTATAGACAACTCCAAACAAATAGCATTAAAGAAATACATTTCGCATTTAGATTGATTTCATTGTCATTTACCTTCATTTCGATTCTTTTTTATTTCGATTCATAATAAGTAAACGGGGCCTAAATATTTACAAAAAGAAATACAAAAATATATATAATAGAAAGCAGAAAAATGCGGAAAAGAGAAAAAGCAAAAGCTGACCCTCGATGTTTGCCTCGAGCTTTGATAAGATAGTAGCGATTGGAAGAGAGAGGGCGATCAAGAACAGGAAGCAACCAAACTTTTGTGGACTTAGTTTCAGTTTCATACTGTGAAGAGTTATGAAGAATGGTCAAAATTCTATCTTGTGGAAATGGCGGCTTCTTAATCCTCCTCCGCCTGCAAATCCCCCAACAGTAAGAATCTTCAGCCTCAGCTTCTTCATCGGTCACCACAAAAAACCCCGAATATGGAGCATCCGCCGGCGGCACCGAAAGATTGCTCGGCGACTTTCTATATAAAGAAAGAGCCCGACTCACAAGCATCTCTCTAGCTACCTACCTACTTTCTCTCTCCTTCTTCTCTCTGAGTGTCACTTGAAGTGGGGAAGGGGATTTTATTGGAGGGTTACGTTTTTTCTTATGAATTAAGAAAAATGGAGGATTTTGGGTCGTTTTTTTTGTTTTTTTGTTTTTTTGTTTTTTTTTTTTTTTGTTTTTGGGGTGTGACATGGTTTTTGAGATGAGAAGCAGTGGAAAAAGGAAACAAAGTTATTGGCGAATGGCGACTCCAGTTTTTTGTCTGATAAAGAAGATATAATAATTAAAGGGGAAGATGATAAAGAACATCCCACTTTGTTTTTTCTCACTTTATATAGTCTCTTTGATAATATACGGCCATCTTTGGTTCTTTAAGGGACTTACGGATGCCCCCTTTTGTTTGGATGTTAGAGAGATTTGGAAGTAACGTGGAAAAGAAATCAGATTCACACATAATGAACCATATAAATCGTAAAAGTTATAATTGAAGTAGTTATTGTTAGAGCAATTAAAAGAGAATAAGGAAACAAAGAAAATAAATAAATCTGAACTCAACAAAAACATTGTTTCCTTAGATAATTTTGTTCCCTCTATAGTGCTCAAGGTGTCACGAACAATTGTCTCCCAGGATATGACGGATTATCAACCTGAGAATTTCAGCACTTAAACCACAAGACTCGATGAACACTTCAAAATGTGAGAAATTGTATAGAGAAAAGAGACAGAATTTGAGGAAAAGAAAATCTATATCAAAATTGGAATAAGAATCACATATTTATACACTATTTATAGTCATTCAAATAGTCACTTCTCTTTACAAAGAGTTGTGTTTCTTTGGTAAAAGATATATCATTTCATTAAGATTATGTCATTTACCAAAAAACACACCATCTCATGAAGAGTTGTGATTCTTTAAATAAAAAAATTAATTTTATTCATAGGCTCCAACAATCATCCACATGAACAAAATTAATTTAAAACTTTTAAACAAATAAAAGAATGTACAATTACTCATGAAAAATATCTACATCAAGATAAGTAGTCTAAGACTTTGAACTTTCCCTAGTAAAATCATAGAGTTTTACTTAGTTGATAAGTAGTCAAGAGACTTTGAACTATCAACATTTTGTATAAATCAAAACCATAGTAATTACATAGATTTTTTCCAACATATTGTTTGTTTCTCATATTTGTATTCATTTTGGCCTTGAATATCGCCTGGTTTCATGAGTGCTTTAAAGAATTCAGTCTTTTTTTAAAAATTCTCATAGAAGCGGCCCCTTCACACTCACATAGGTGACTTCTTTAAAGAGTATCCTAGCAATACCCTACTCTTAAAAAGAGCTAAAGAGACATTAAAATTTATTATTCTTGTATCCATTTCTAGGTTAACACCAAATTATAATAGGAATGGTTATGAATTTATAACTATAGCCTCATTCCAATATGGTGCTTCTGGAGAGAAAATTGCTTCACTAAATGTTTGAGGTTCATTTCCTAATAAATATGTTAGAAAGTCTGGCACAAAAGTTTTTTCAACTCTTGTTCTCTTACTGCGTCTTGGCTCTTTAACCTCATCCAATTTTTCTTGACCAAATGACAATTCATGTGTCCTTTTCCTTATATTTGAGTCTTGTGTTAAGTTATAAGAAAATATATTCTCAAAGAATGAAGCAGTCTTTGACTCAATAATTGTATTGACATGTATGTCAAGATTTTTTGACTTATATATAAGAAACTGATATGTACTACTGTTGATTGCATATCCAATAAAAACATAATCAACAGTTTTTTGCCCTATTTTAACCATTTTAGGTTTAGGAATAGCCACTTTTGTCAAACACCCTCACACTTTCATAAATTTATGAGTTTGTTTTCGACCTTCCCATAATTCATAAGGAATTTTCTGTGTTTTCTTATATGGAATTCCATTCAAAATGTAATTTGCTATAAGTAAAACTTCCCCCATAATTTTTGTGGTAATCCAGAACTAATTAATATAGTATTCATCATTTCTTTTAGTGTTCTATTTTTTTCATTCTGCTATGTCATTTGACTGAGAGAGTAGGGGGTCGTAGTTTGATGACTAATTCCATTTTCTGAAAAAAAAACCTTCGAAAGAAGATTCATATTCTCCTCCTCAATCACTTCGTAATGATTTTATCTTTTTGCCAAGTTGATTTTCTACTTCAACTTTGTAGTGTTTAAACACTTCAATAGCTTCATCTTTGCTTCTTAGCAAATGCACATAACAATATCTTGTATTATCATCAATAAATATTATGAAATATTTTTTACCTCCTCTTGTTGGCAAAAATTTCAAATCACAAATATCATTGTGAATTATTTCAAGAGGTCCAGTCTCTCTATTTATTGAATGAAATGGAGGTTCTGTCATTTTTTATTCAACACATATTTCACATTTTTTATTATGATCAAATGTGAATTTAGAAATTAAATTCATATTACCCAATTTCTTTAAGGTTTTATAATTGACATGACCTAATCTCTCATGTCAAATATTAAGAGAATCAATCAAGTACGCAGGAGAAATATTATTCTTATTAATAGTAGAGGACTTGGGTACAACAGTCATTACATTCATCTTGAACAGACCATCAATCGAATATCCCTTCCTCACATAAACATCATTCTTGCTAAGTACAAACTTATCAGAAACAAAGATCAATTTAAACTTATTTTATTAAGCAAAGATCCAGATACTAGAATTTTGCAAATGTCAAGCACATGGAGTACTTCATTAAGGGTCAGTTCTTTGTCGGATGTCATTTTCAACGCCACCTTTCCTCTTCCTTCAACTCTTGAACTTGAGGAATTGTCCATGAAGAGTTGTTCTCCATTTCCTACCGATGTATAAGTAGAAAACATTCATTTATTAGCACAGATATGACGAGTAGCTCCAGTGTCTACCCACCATTCTTTGGTATTTTCTACCAAATTGCATTCAGAAACCACAGCAGATAACTCAAGGTCAGCCACTCCATCAGAAAGATTCTCCATTTTTGTTACATATGGGTTAAGCATTTGATTTCTTTTTTTTATTAGACCTTAGCTTTCGGCATTCTTGGGATCTATGTCCTGATTTTCCACAATTATAATCCATTGAATTTCATCCATTTATTGTGTGCTTGACTTGGACCAGCCCCAGAGAATTTTCTTTTCTTATTTGCATTAGAAGATGACCCTTCTACAAAATTGGCTTTGGAGATCATAGGACCATTGCTTCCATTTTCCATCTCAAGTTTTTGATTTTCCTCCTCAATTCTCAATTGAATAACTAATTCTTCAAGTTTAATCTCTTTGTACTTATGTTTGAGATAATTTTTGAAATCTTTCCATAATGGTGGCAACTTTTCAATTATTGATGCAACCTGAAAGGATTCACTAACAAACATTTTTTCAGCATGAATCTCATGTAAACTAACTTGAAGTTCTTGAACCTAGCTTATCACAATTTTGGAATCAATCATTTTATAGTCTAGAAATTTTCCGACTATAAATTTTTTTGCTCCAGCATCTTCTGTCTTATATTTCTTCTCTAATGATTCCCAAAGACCTTTCGCTAAATCAACGCTGATAAACATTATAGAGTGTGTTGTCCAATCCATTCAAAAGATAGTTCTTGCATAAATATTCCGCATGTTTCCATGCCTCAAATGCAAGCAACTTTTCTTTGTCGGTCTCTCCTTCAGACATTACAAGAGCATCTTCTTTTAGAATTCTTGCCAAATTCAAGGTTGTGAGATAGAATAGCATTTTTTGTTGCCAACGTTTGAAATCATTGCCATTAAATTTCTCAGACTTTTCTCCATGATTTCTACCACTATGTGGTATAAGATTTGGTATCGTTGAAACATTCGGTAAATATAACAGAATAAAAATATTCCAAAAAGAAAAATATAAAAAGAAAAAAGAAAAGATAACAGAGATCGAAAATGCAGAAAGAAAACAATCTATGTTTTTTTTTAAAAAAAAAAAAAAAAGAGTAAACATAGTTAAGAGCAAAATATTACTGACGTACTGGAAAAAAAAGAAAGAAAGAAAGAAACCGCAAAGTAATGCTATTCAAAGGAACAAAATATGTGATCAAAGGATTTAGCACAAATTATTGAACACGGAACTCATGCAATGAGATAATTTTTTAACACGGGCCTCATGCATTCAAAATAATAAAAAGATGAACAACATAATAAATTATAAATGAAAACCTCCATTATTCAACATTATTAAAAGACAGAGGCCAACGGAAATTAACATAAAAGAAAGTAAAAACAGAGATAGATTTTCAACGATCACAAAAAATGTTTTAAAAAAAGTATGGAATTCAAAAAGACCGACGAGCAAAATTGTCTTAAAATTGTTAGAGCAATTAAAAGAAAATTCTCTTAAGATTGTTAGAGCAATTAAAAGAGAATAAGGAAACAAAGAAAATAAATAAATCTGAACTCAATAAAAACGTTGTTTCCTTAAGATAATTTTGTTCCCTCTATGGTGCTCAAGGTGTCACAAATAATTGTGTCCCAGGATAAGAACAGATTACTAACCTGTGAATTTTAGCACTTAAACCACAAGACTCAACAAATACTTCAAAATGTGAGAAATCGTACAGAGAAAAGAGAGAGAATTTGAGGGAAAGAAAATTTGTATCAAAATTGGAAGAGGAACCACATATTTATAGACGATTTGTGGTCATTCAAATAGACATTCCTTTTCATAAAGAGTCGTGCCTCTTTGGTAAAAGACATATTCTTTCATTAAGATTGTGTTTTTTACCAAAGAACATATGTAACGCCCCAGGCCCAGGATTCGGAATCCGGATTCGGCACCTTCTGGCCCCGGCATTCCCCTGCGACCTGGCGACGCTACCTACTTGACTTGAGCTGCTTGCGAGAGTGAAGACTCCCCACAGACCAACACAGGTCCTTCCAGCATGCTTTGTCCTCACTCACATGCTTC
>JAOANK020641281.1:0-11654 GCA_026257165.2 Telfairia occidentalis
GGGGGGGAAATGGTCCTTACGGGTGGCCTTGTTCAACTTCCTATAGTCTATGTACATTCTCTACCCTGTGACTATCCTAGTCTATACTCTCATTTTTCTCATTTACTATCACAGTTGTCCCACCTTTCTTTGGTACTACCTATATTGGATTTACCCATAGACTATCTAAAATAGCATAAATGATACCTACATTCAACAATTTTAAGACTGCGTCTCTAATAACCTCCTTCATTGCAAGATTTAGCCTCCTTTGATGTTCTATAGAAGGACTAAAGGTATCTTCCATAAAAATTTTATGTATGACAATGAATGAGTTAATACTTGTAGGGTCTCCTATGGACCTACCTAGGGCAGATTTATGCTTATGTAGAATTCCTAATAACCTATCATCTTCTCTTGACTCAACTCAGTAGAAATAATGACAGGACATGCAAATGATTCTCTAAGTAAACATATCTTAAGTGTTTAGGGAATGGTTTGAGATCACATACAAATTTTTCAACATTTTTCTTCTCAGAAACAATCAATAAAAGTGAAAATGCATGATCATGCTCAACAGTACAAATAGGCTCATGTTCTAAAGTAATAGATTCAAATTCATCTTCCACAACAAATACTTCACTATCTAGATCACAATCAAGAAAATCCAGCATGCAGTTCTCATCAACTTCATCAATATGATTAAATCCTCCACATTCAGCAGTTTCATCCTCTACTAAGTCCATGAGATTATAGGTACTTACCTCGTCAAGATACCTCATTAACTTGTAAATATTAAAACTCACCTCCTCATCATTGACTCTTAAGGTCAACTTACCTTGATGAACATCAATTAAGGCCCTACCTGTAGCGAGGAACGACCTTCCAAGGATGATTGGGACCTCAGAGTCCTCTTCCATATCCCACAGGAGAAAATTTGCAGGAAAGATAAAGTCCTAAACCTTCACCAAAACATCTTCAACTATTCCATTAGGATATGTCAACAAAAGGTCTGCTAGTTCAAGTGTAATGGTGGTGGGCTACACCTCTCCAATTTCCAGTTTCCTATAAACAGATAAAGGCATCAAGTTAATGGAGGCACCTAAGTCACATAGCACAAGATTAACAATAAGACCACCAATACTACAAGGAATAGTGAAACTCCTTGGATTTTTCAATTTTTCTAGCAATTTCTTTTGTAAGATCACACTGCATTTCTCTGTAAGGATCACTGTACCAAATTGCTTGAATTTCCTCTTTCTCAAAAGGATATCCTTCATAAACTTCGCGTAGTTGGGCATATGTTCCAAAGCATTTGTAAAAGAAATAATAATGTGAAGTTTTTTGAAAAGCTCTAAAAATTTAACAAATTGTTCATCAAGACTTTTCTTTTGAAATTTTTGAGGATAAGAGATTTTATTAGGTACCATTGGAATAGGATCATGAAACTTCCCTGAATTTGTTGATGAAGGTACACCCTCCTCCTTTTCCTCAACTTTGCTTCTTCAACAGGCTCATCCTCGACCTTCCCTTCTGACTCATCAATTGTCTTTCTCTTAGGCTCTTCTGACCTAGCATCTCCCAACTGCTTGCCACTTCTCAAAACTGCCTTGCATTGTTCCTTCGGATTTACCTCTATATTACTTGGGAACTTTCCCTTCTATAAGGAGTTTAGTGTGGTGGCCATCTGACCTAATTGAATCTCAATGTCTTGATAGCCTTTCCTTGACTATCTAATAGCACTTAAAAAATGCAAGTTTTAAACCTATAATTCAATAATTTTATTAGTTAAATTTGGACTTTGAGGCTTTTAAATGTGAATTTTTGTAGGAACTGAGCATTGTAAGGAAAGGGATGAATTCAAGATTGTTCGAGGCAAGAAATGAGTCAAACAACCCACAACCGAGCCAAATCAAAGAAGAAAAAGAAAAGAGAAACTCGAGAGCCACCTTGTCGGTCACCTACCACCGCCGCTGCCATTATTGCCGCAGATCAGACTCTGTCGCCACCCACTTCTATTGCTGAGGAGGAAGATGAGTGTGAGAGGAAAAAATTCGGGGAGAGGTGAAGGGTTTGGCGTGAAAAGCAAGGGTAAAAGAGAGGAAGATTGGAGATGACCTTTTTCTTGTTGGAATAGGGAAAGAGTTTGGTGGCTAGGGTCCCTAATAACATATTTATCGGGTTCACCTCAACCCTTCAATCCTAACCCCAAGTCTTTAAATTTACAAAACTGCCATTATTTAATTTTCCCCAATTTTCACTAAATAAAATCACCCCTTAATTTAATTAATCACCAATTATTAATTCTCCCTTCCAACACACATAAATAAAATAAAAGCTTAGTCCCTTAATTATTTCAAACAACTCATAATATGAATTAATTAAATTAAGGGACGTTATAGTGTCGTTAATGAGGTTAGACATTGGATGTCTCAAAATGGTCTGATTGTTAAATAATGAAGTTCTAGGTTAAGTTACTTATGCTGAAAAAAAATATATGAATTGTGCTAAAAACGAGTCTAAAAAGGTTACTCCACATTTCCTGTTGTGCCTAAAAGTACTGAAGGAAAGTGAGTATTGTCCTAGGATTTACATACTCTACGTAGTTGGATACTCAGCGACTAGGAAGAGGGGGTAAGCTAGAACGAAGGTAGCACGTCTTGATTAGACTCATCTTTTAGCAAAATAGAAGGGTTGAATGTATTGCTCGTAGTTGGATACTCAGCACCTAGAAAGTGGTGGGGCTGAGCTAGAACAAAGGTGATACAACCTTCCCTTCTAGCAAGAAAAAAAAAGTAACAAAAAAGAAAAGGAAATTAAAAAGCAATGAAAAAAAATGTGCCTTGCCACACACACAAGGGAAGATAAGAATTGACCTTCGACTTTCTTACTGATAGAATGTGCATGAACATTTCTTTTATTGTGCTCATTATTTGTCACTATGCATTGAGTTAGAAGTCTGAAGCAGGCTAGTATGGAAATTCTTTCTATGTATGTTGCATTTTATTTTTGCTCGGGACTAGCAAAACTCTAAGTTTGGGGTGGTTGATAACACTCTAAAAGTGCTACTTTAGGACCTTAAAATTTGTAGTTGTGTGGGTTGAATTATGTACTTTGAGGCTTTTTTTTGTTGAATTTGTAGGAACCGAGCATTTGAAGGCAAAAATATAGATTTGGTGTAGTTCGGGTTGAACAACGAGCTTAAGAAGAGCAAATTCAGCTAAGAAACGAAAGAGATAGGTCAAAAGGAGCCAAAACCCAAGAGCACAGCGTCTCAATGCCAAAAGAGAGCGTTGAGACACCCAAATAGTGAAAAGAAAGACAGACGCTATAGCGTTGAGACGTTGGACTTATAGCATCTCAATGCTAGATAAGGCAAAATAAAAAATTTTGAAGTAGCGTCGCAACGCTACGTCAAAATTTCTTCATAATTTTAAAAATATGCAGTGGCAATTTTGTAATATTAAAGTACAATATCTCAATGTCATTTCATAGCGTCTCGACTCTACAACAAATTCTATTTAAGCTTATTTTTGCTACTAGGGTTGAGGAGTTCATTTAGAGGTGCGATTTTCAAGAGTGATCAACAGAGAACAACATGGGCTGCGGTTCTGGAGTCTTGGAGAAGTCTCGGAGTGCTCGGGATCGAGTTCTGACATCTCAAGAAGTGTGTTTATGGCCGAAACGGAGTGGATTCTTCTAAGAGTTCCTTCTTTTCTCCTTTACCCTTTATGTTCTCTGTTTTTTGGATTTTTCTAGGGATTGTAAGATGAAAAAAAGTAGCTAAATCCCTTTGGTTTTAGGGTGTTGTAAGGAAATCTTAGATTTATTGATTTTCTTATGGAATGCACTTTATTATCATTTTCTTCTAAATTCCAGCACATTATTTACTGCATTCAACTGGCCATTGAGTGTTATGTATGTTGTATTGACTTTCTTACTTGAGAGAGAACGGAGTAAAGTTAGACATAGGATTGTAGACATACACTTTTCTATGCACGATAGTGATAGAAGAGTTTGCGGAGACCGTGATGGGTTATTTTTAGGTCGCTTTTAAATTCTTATTGCAAGACATTGAATAGAGAGTTAATTGTGAGAGTTGGTACACCTCGAGAGGGGAAAACTCGAGCTAACAACCTTAGACTTAGAAAATTGGTAATCAATGCATCCCGTGAGTTATTTAATTATTTAATTACTTTGTTTGCCATACCAATGCGTGAAATTAATTCATGTTAAGAATAACGATTGAATTAACTTGAGTGAGAATTTTTAGTGCGCCTACACGGGGCATTCATATCTCCTCAGAGATCGACACTACTCGATTCTAATTCTAAAAGGAATAGCTCGAGTATGAAGTTATGATCGTGGGTGGAAATGGATGATGATATACCAAAGTGAGCAATTAAAGAAATATGACAAAATATTTACAACATATTAAATAAACACATGGACCAAAAAAAATTAACAATAAAAGGATAATGGAAAAATAAAACTTTAATGACTTGACTTTCTAAGGTCCCTAGTGGAGTTGTCAAGCTGTTGCAATGTCCTCACGACACAAAGCAATCGATGTTCTCCCTAAGGGTCTCTTTCGAGACTGGAGGTTTGGAGTCACTAGGGGTGCAAGCTCAACCTGCAAAAATAGACCAACCGATCGAAACCGATGTTGGTTCGGTTTGAAACTGATTCGAGTTGGCAGTTTCGATTTATGTATAGAGAAAATAGATCAGATTTTGTCGGTTTTAGGTTTTGCATGAACCAAATCGAATAAACTCGAAATCGACTGATAATATTTATATTAGTATTTAGAATATATTATCAAAAGCATTTAGTAGCATAGTGGTTACAAATCCTATTGGTAAGTGGCCATGTGTAGGATTGAGCTTGATCTTGTATAATGTGCACAACCAAGCTAAAATATATATATTAATATTAAAATTTTACATACAAACCACTAATTAGCACAGATGGAAGTGAAGTCTTTTAACAAATGGCTAGGCGTGAGTTTGAATGTGACCTTTGTCCATTTTTTGTGCACAAGTGGTGAAGTGCTTGAATTGTCAGTTTACTCGGTTCGGGCAGTTCAATTATTTAATATAGCGGTTCAATGAAGTTTTAAATATTTCTTTGAAATTCTAATCAAACCGAGCCAAACTAAATTGATTACACCACTAGGAGTCGCTACCACTCCTTGATGGGGTGCAATTGGTAGCCCAATTTTATGAAAACTAGTCTATAGAACCAAAAAATAGGTTCGGGAGTCGATTGAGTGTAGAGAAGGTGTTAGTACCCCCACAATACCCATAAAAAACGATTACCAAATTTTATTTCAAAACTATCATTTTATTAGTCCGAAGAAAAATATTTTTTTTTGTGTTGTTTTGAATGTCCCAAGTTTGTTAATTCACATTTCAATTATAAAATATGAACTAATGCTTATGGCGCAAGGCGATTAGAAAAATTTTAAATTTTGTTTCACTAAATCCTAAAACATTTTATTTATTTAGGAAAAACAAATTCATTTCAAAAGAATTTTAGAAATCTATTTTGAGAAACAATTCTTTTCAAAATTATTTTCATGGAAAAGAAAACATTAAAACTTTATTTTAATTAAAAAACAAGTTTTAAGAATTAAGAAAATTTCTTTAATTTTTTTAGAATCTTTCTTGATAAATAATTTTTGAAAAGATCATTTTCAATACTAAATAAATTGTTTTTATTTTTTTAAAAGAATTTATTATTTCTTCCTTAACTAAAAATTATAAATTGAAGTAAGAAACCCACATTTTTATACCTATTTCTCCGGATCGTTGTGGAAGAGTCGAGTTTAGAGATGCTTTGTCGTCGTCGGAAGGTTTTTAGAAAGTCATCAGAGGGTCGTTAAATCTTACCAAAAGGTCACTGGAGAGTCATTGAAGATCGCCAAAAAGTTACTGGCAATCACTATAAAATCACTAGAGGGTTGTCGGAGGTTTGTGAAGGAGGGAAAAACAAGAGTAGCTCACTTAGAAATTCTTTCCAAACTAAAAAATTCACTACCCCTTTCCTTTCAGGGTCTAGGTGAATCTAAAATTATAATGAAACTCAATTTAAAAAAACATTAATTTTGAAATTTTTTATTTTAAGAATCGAAATGCTCTTAACCGAAAATCAATTTAAAAAACCTTTGCAATTTCCAAAATTCATTTTTTATACTTTTCAAAATCAAATCAATTTCCAGATTTTTAAATATGGGTTATCAAAATATTTTAAAAACCAAATAAACCGTAACTGAAAATTAATTTCAAATGACTTTGCAATTTTCAAAATTCATTTTCGATTCTTTTAAAAATTAAAGTACGTTCCAGAATTTTGAAAATAGGTTGTATTCCCAATTGATTTCATTATTTTTAACTATGAAGCCGATAAGAGAGTGCCCATAATCTTGAGAACCTTTGCTAGCCATAAGTAGGATACTAATTGATGTTCAAAAAGAAGAGTTGACCATGGAAGTTCATGACCAAGAGGTAAAGTTCAGTGTGTTGTCATGAGATATCCACCTGAAGTTAAGGAATGTTTAGCAATACAATTGTTGGAGGAAGTTGTGAAGATGCATTTGAGACAGAATTGCAGGAGTAACATATTGGGTAGTTTGGGGATATTGTGCCCATGGATGCAGAATGTGCAATCAATTATACTGAGAAAACAAATACAGAGGTATGTGAAATTTCATATTATAAGAAAACATTTGAAACTTTAGGTTTGAGTGATAGGAAATCTCCACCTATGAAGCCATCTATTGAGAAAGGACCACAACTTGATTGAAGCCCTTACCATCATATTTGAAGTATATTTATTTAAGTGCGAAAGAAACATATCATTATACAAAAAATTTACTTTCAGAAGATGAAGATTGATTAATTCAGTTGCTGAAGCAGTACAAGAAAGTAATTGGCTAGACTCTAGCAAACATTCAAGGTATCAGTCCATCTTTTGTATACATAAAATCAATTTAAAAGATGAAATTTTAAGTTTGTAGAGCAGCAAAGAGGATTGAATCCGGCTATGAAAGACGTTGTGAAGAAAGAAGTTATCAAGTGGTTAGACGTTGAAATTATTTACCCTATTGCACACAATAATTTGGTCAGTCATGTTCAGTGTGTGCCCAAGAAAGAAGGAATGACTGTGATCATGTATGAAGCCAATGAACTTCTCCTTACTAGGATAATGACAAGTTGGAGGGTTGTATGTATGGATTACAGGAAGCTAAATACAGCTGCACGTAAGGATCACTTCTCTTTGTCTTTTATTGACCAGATGTTGGATAGGCTCGTAGGTCAGGCTTATTACTTCATTTTAGATAGTTATTTTGGTCATAACCAAATTAGAATAGCTTCTAATCGTTAAGAGAAAAGTACATTTACTTGCCCATACGATATATTTGTATTTAGGAGAATGTCTTTTGGTCTCTACAATGCCCTAACAACTTTCTATAGGTATATGATGACTATTTTCTCTGATATGGTTGAATCAATCATAGAAGTATTTGTCCACGATTTCTCAGTTTTTAAGAGTTCATTCACCACCTATTAGATAATCAAGGTAAAGTTTTGAAAAGATGTGAAGAGACAAATTCAGATTTAAATTGGGAAAAATGTCACTTCATGGTGAAGGAGGGCATTGTTCTAAGCCATTGAATTTCTGAAAAAAGGAATAGACATGAATAAAGTGGAAATTTAAATCATTGAGTAGATTGAATCACCAACTTCAATTAAGAGATTTAGGAGTTTCCTTGGCCATGTCGGTTTCTACCGAAGGTTCATCAAGGATTTTTCTAAAAACCTTTTGCATGTTATTAGCTAACAAATCTTTTGAGTTTAATGCAGATTATTTGAAAGCCTTTCAGGTTTTGAAAAAGACATTGATCACTGCACCAATCATCTCATTACCTAATTAGAGCTTACCTTTTGAATGAATGTGTGATGCAAGTGATCATGTTGTTCGAGCAACGTTGGGACAAAAACATGACAAGATGAATCATCCAATCTATTACGCCAATAAAATCTTAATTGAAGCACAATTGAATTACACAACTATAGAGAATGAGCTTTTAGTAATAGTTTTTGCATTTGAAAAATTTAGTCCATATATGGTAGGTTCTAAAGTTACTGTATTTACAGATCATGTAGCAATTCGCTATTTGTTGATGAAGAAGGATGCAAAGCTAAGACTTATCAGATGGGTACTTCTACAGCAAGAATTTGAGTTGGAGATTAAAGACATGGAAGGTTCGGAGAGCTATGTTGCAGATCATCTTTCAAGAGATGAGCAAACAAAAGAAATATTGCAGCAACCAGAGATCCGCAATTGCTTCTCAAATGAGCAATTGTTTATAATGGCTTAGATTACAGATGTAGAAATACCGTGGTTTGCAGATATTCCTAACTATTTAGATGCAGGTCTTTTACCTCTAGAATTGACAAAGCAACAACTAAAGAGATTTCTTCATAATGTGCGCTTCTATTTCTAGAATGATCCATTTTTCTATAGATAGTGTGCTAATGGGATAGTGAGAAGGTGTGTTTCTCAATCCGAAGTTCCAGCTATATTGAAACATTGTCATACAACACCCTATGAAGGACACTTTGGAGGGTAGAAGACTACAGCCAAAGCATTGCCATCCAGATATTTTTGGTCGTTGATGTTCAAGGATGCTCATTTATTTAGCAAGACATCTGATACGTGCCAGGAGAAAGAAAATCTTGGAGTCAAGGATGTGATGTCACTGACTTTCATTTTAGAGATAGAGCTATTTGACGTCTAGATGATTGATTTCATAAGACCATTTCCCCTTTCAAATGGTAACTCTTTACATTTTGTTAACTGTTGACTATGTGTCAAAATGGGTGGAAGCAATTGCCTGTGCTCAGAATGATGCTAAAACATTTTCAAAATTCCTTCAAAGCAATAGTTTTACTCGTTTTGGAACTCCGCACGCTCTAATAAGTGATGAAGGATAGCATTTCATCAACAAGATCCTAAGTAGTTTATTAGCAAAGTATAGTGTAATACATAAAGTATCTACCCCTTATCACCCACAAGTCAATGAACAAACTGAGGTTTCAAATAGGGAGATTAAGAGCATCCTAGAGAAGGTTGTTAAACCAAATAGAAAGGATTGGTTTTTCATTTTACCAGATGCTCTTTGGGCTTACAGAATTGCATTTAAGACACCTCTAGAAATGTCTCCTTATAGGTTAGTCTATGGTAAGACATGTCATTTGCCTTTGGAATTGAAGCACAAAGCTCTTTGGGCTTCGAAGAATCTAAAACTTTGACACCACAGCTGCTAGAGCATTGAGATTTCTGTAGTTAAATGAATTGGATAAGCATCATCATTTTTTTTATGAAAATGCAAAAATCTACAAGGAAAAGACTAAAGTGTGGCACAATAGAAGACTAGTTCCGAAGCAATTTGAAAAATGACAACAAGTGTTGCTGTACAACTCGAGACTTAGGCTTTTTTTCAAGAAAATTAAAGTCCTGTTAAGAGGTGAAAAGGATGGGAGAAACTTCAAAGTTAATGGCTAGCGAATTAAGCATTATTATGGAGAGAACTTTCTTAAAAAATATGCTTCTCTCCAATTGTTGGAGAGTTAATAGAGTAAGACAATTGTGGGAGCAATTATCGAGCATAACGATAACTAATTTTTGCTCCCCTTTCTAATTTTTTTTTGTTTCTTTATTTTTGGAATGCTTTTAAGATTATTTTAATTTTTGAATTTAAAATTTTGTTTTTCATTAAATAAAATTAGATTTCGTCTATTTAGTGGCATAATTATCTCTAATTCATGGATTAATTGCTTAAATGATCCTTGTTTTGTCATTAGAACTCTTGAGAATTCTCACATTGTTGAATAATATTTATGACACCAATTGAATAGAATTGAAGAAAAAAGTAGGCAATTACTGCTAATTCGAGAATTTTGTCAACATATAGATGAAGGAGAATTAATTTGGCAAAATTTTTTATCAAGCATTTCTAAAGCAAAATGAACATAGAGGATCTGTGTTGAAATAACGAAAATTTGAAATATGGAAATCAATATTTCTTTTACGAATTTAAACAACCATTGGATGTGTAGCACATGGACGATTTTACCCAAAAAGCTTCTTAATCACAACAGAAGACATATAAATAAAAGAAGCCACGGTCTTTGAGAGGAGTTCATTTTTTGGAGACTACAATTTTGTTCCTTAGTTATTTTTCCATCAACCATTGCTGCAACTTATTGAATTTCCTTAGAGAAGACATGTGGAAGGAAGAAACACATTGAAGGCTGGAACAAAAGTGACGATTCTTGCAATTGTTTTCGTGGAGTAATCGAAATCTACAATTCTTTTAGAGTTCTTTAATAATCAATTCATTTTTACTGTTTTCATTTATGTCTTTGTTGTATTTTAGACTTTGTAGCATGAACTAATCACCTTTAAGTGAAGATTAAGGGCAATATTACTAAACTGAATTGGAATTGAAGTAAATCTTGTGGAATTGAATTATTTTAAGAGTGCTCACTTTTGTTTAATGTTTATGTTTGTCTGGCCAATACCCATGAATACTTTCTCTTTGTTTTGGGAGAAAATAGGAGGAGTAGATTGCTTTTAAAATACACTAGTCTCTAGATTAGGTTAGCAGTTGGCTAAGTGAGAAGGTTAGGGATAATGACTCACCTAATGCACAGATACAACAAGTTTAATTCATATAGGTTAATGGAAATTAACTTCAGATAATTAGGAAACCTTGGAGAATTATAAGAATATTGTTGTGTGATTCGATTTGTAATTATTTTGCTTTAGCATTCTTTTCAAGGAAAATAACATTATACCTTAATTCGACCCTACTCATTCTTATTGTTACAACTTTAAAAGCATTCTTTTTATTCTATCATTTATTTTAATCCAACATTAATTACAAAATTCATCAATCCTTTATAACACTTCAAATTCACTGAAAAGAGTGAATTAAAATAGTTCAAAATCAACTACTAATCCTTGTGGAGATGATATAAATGCTTATCCTTTGCTGCTGGTTGTGTATACTTGCACATCGTTAGTGTGGTTATCATTGCAAAATTAAGCCTCGCCATCACAAGCAACATCAACCAACCAAGTAAATTTCAAGGTAGGAGGATGGTCCCTACACTACAAGAATGATGGTCTTCAGCGACGAAAAATTAATGTCGCTGAAGAAAAATTAATGTCGCTAAAGGAAGATAAATGTCGTTGTAGACTTTTAGCGACAAAAAAATGTTCGTCGCACAGACTGTCGCTAAACGCATGTTGTCGTAACTTTCTTGCGACAAAAGTGTATTTCGTTGCATATATATGCGACGAAAATTTTTCGTCGCAAAAATTTTCGTGACAAATTAATTTTTCGTCACCATATGCGACGAAAAAATTTTCACCGCAATATGCGACAAATATATTTTCATCGCATACTGCGACAAATTTATTTTCGTCGCATTTTTCGTCGCCATTCGCATTTTTTTGTCCCCAATCTATTTTTACTCCCTTTTTGTTGAAGTCTATGTAGACTAATTTTTTCGTCACAAAAAATAAAGACGTTTTAGAAATTCGTCGCTAAATGTAAATTGTGCACTTTTATATTATTATAACTTAGACTAGTTCCCTATAAT
>JAOANK020641389.1:0-11654 GCA_026257165.2 Telfairia occidentalis
AAACGTGCCTAAGATGAGCTAAATCGGCTAAGTAACGAAGAAATGGGGCCAAAAAGAGTGCAGACCCGAGAGGCAGCTTTGAGACGCTATCATTGGGCGTCTCAACGCCAAAATCTAGAAATTCTGGATCTGGAAGTCATCAGCGTCAAGACGCTGCTCAACAGCGTCGCGATGCTGTTGAATAGGGCAACCACCGCGCACGCGGCTCGCACGCCCCAGCAGCCTCATCGCGCGCGTCCGCATGCCATGCCTTGCACACTGTGCGCACGCCTCGTCCGCCTCGCACTCCTCCTTCGTGTGCCTCTGCAGCCCAAGCAAGCGCCTCTCCTACTCAACGCGCGCGCGCGCACCTTATCCTGCCGTACAAGGACAACGTCTCGACACTGTTGATTTTTCCCCGCTCAACCAAAACGCGCATTTTACTTAAGTGACTTAGGTCCAGCGTCAAGACGTTGTCTTATAGCGTCTCGACACTGTCGACAGATCAATGTAAAAGTATTTTTTTCGCGATTAGGCCTAAGGAACATCTTTTGGGGTGCGATTTCCAATGGTTTATGGCAGAAATTGAGGGGCTTACTGTTCTAGACTGTTTGGGAGACCTTTGAGTGCTTGGGATCGAGTTTTCTCACCTCGAGAAGCGTCCCACGGTGAAAATGGCTTGGAATTTATCCGGTAGGTCTCTCTTTCTTTTTATTTTAGATTTCTTGTCTGTTTTGTGGGTTCCTTCAAGATTTTCTAGACTGAATTATAATGTATAAAAGCTAGATTACTTGAGTTTTAGGGTGTTGGGATTTTAAAGACCTATTAAATTTGTTGATTATTTATTGAATGCATTGAATTTTCTGCATTGCCTTTCAATTTCCAGCATTAATATTCTTGCAATTAAGTGGCAATTTATTGTCAAGTAGTAGCATTTATTATCTTGCTTGCGAGAGAGGGTGATAAATTAGGCCTTGAGTTTTGAACACGAATTCTTGTATGCATGAGAGTGATAGGGGAGTTCGTGAGGTTGTTGACGAATAGTTTGTTTCTAATTGTTAGTTTAATTGCAAGAAATTGAATTAGGCTAATTAATTGAGGGTGGTTGACCTCGAGAAAGGAAACCCGAATTTATGAAATTCTAGACTTAGGTAAAAAGGTAAAGAATATGCATTCGATTAATTCATTGACGGTTTAATTGGGTCGATAAAAAATACCAACACCCTAAAAATTCTTTTCCATCATTTTTCTTCACCTATTAGGAGTTTCTTTTATTGCTTTCTAATTTTTGCTGTTGCATGATTTTGAGTTCCCTAAATAAAATAGAAAAGAATTATTCAATAATTAGGAAAATTAAACATCACGATTCCCTGTGGACGATACTGGATCTTTTAGGTCGTTATTACTACGATCGACTCGTACACTTGCGGTGACGCTTTGTTGGGCCTGATCAGTGGATGCTTTGGTTTGGGCGGAGGACTTGAAGTCGGGATCCATGGGGGGTCGTGGTACCCTCCCCCTAGTATGGTCACCCACTCTACCTTGGGTCAGCTCTCTCGGCTGGGGGACCGAAGGGGCCCTCTTTGGGTTAATAGGTCGATGACTTGCTGCATCTGGCCACACATACCTTCGACCTGAGCTTTCAACCTAAACGCCTCAACCTTTCCCATCCTTTTTCGAGTCGAGGTTGTCGAGACCTTCGGCCCCGAGCTGTGGCCCCAGGACGAGGCCCTATCTCGTCCACTCCCAATTGGGGCCTCAGATCTGGGTCGAGCACAACGTGCTTGGTCGGCCTTTCCTCCGTCGAGGCGCCCTATGAGAGATGAAATGACTGTCCTACATGTTTTAGTGGGTTTGATAGAAGAGCCAATAGCTTGTCTGTCTCTCACTCCCCACAAACGGCACCAAATGTTGTTGCAGGATTTTGGCTCATACATCTGGTTGTCGGCACCCTGCTCTCAACACCGGTGCGGTGCTCTGCCAAATATCCTCCGACGAGCAAGTCAGTTCAAGTCATCAAAAGTATGGGCTTATTTTCACCACTTGAGTTAGAAAAACTTACCTTTGTGGGTTATGCAATCCTCCTTAAATAGGGGATAAGTTGAAGCCAGCATTACAGTGGCGTCCTCACGGATCAAGGTCGTGCCCCAGGCCCAGTATCATCCTTCCCCAACGTGAGGAGTCGGGCTAGGTTTGTCTTCCTCTGTTCATGCTTTAGGGCATTGCCCTGTCTTGTGGGTCGTTCGGCCCACCCTCAGCCCATGATCCTCGGGGCTAACTACAAGCACCTTTCACGAGCCACTCGAGCCGGGTTTAGCTTTCAGACCACCCCCAACACAACTATAATCAAATAACTATGATAAATGAAGAGACGATGAATTAGGCCAGGTGTGATTTAAAATCTCATCTTTTGGAACTTATTCCTCTGCCATTTACCGGTACTGGGTATTCCCTTTGTCTGATCAATTAATTATGTTTTTTCTTATTTCCACTGATTAGGTATCTCAATGGTCACTGGATAAATGATTTGACTTATTTTGTTGCCACCTACAATTAATGTACCTGCCCAAAACGAGCTGTCTTGTAAGATTAAATTTTTTATAATCTATTAACTTAAATTTTTGGATAATAATTTCGTTGCCGCCAACAATGGACCGGCCAAAAAATAGCTGCTTCTCAATATTGAATCTTCCATAATCCATTAGTTTTTGGGTTCTTTAATAATACGTTTATATGGCATAAGAATAAGAGGTTATGTATTCGAATTCTATAACGTCATTTCTTTTTTAATTAAAATTAATAACAAGTGGTTGGCTACAAGTGAGAGAAGTGTTGAGTGGGAATGTTTATGTATTGATATAAGAATAAATTTACCATAGTATATCAATTTAAGCTTTTGAATTTATTGGTGATTTAACACCTTGTTTATCTAACTCTTAAATTCATTTATTTTATACTTTAAAATGCTTTTTTTTTCATTTATGTTTTTTGTATAGATCATTCATTCCATATTAAATAATTTTGTGTTCTTAAAACACAAACATGATTACATTAATTAATTAATATTTTATCAATTTGAGCATAACTTAGTAGAAGACTGCATTAATTAATATTTTAAATAAAGTTACAAGAAGACTCCCGTGTTATAATATCTCTCTTCTTTCTTTCAACACATCGATACAAATTTACCATGCCCATTATGTCCTAGATCATACATGTTTTAAATATAATTATAAATTAAATTTATGATTTTTTTTTTAGGGTAAATTAAATTTATGAATTAATCAATTCTCTTTGAGAAAATTTTTTACATGCAATTACCAATTCAATAGTTGATAAAATGGTCATAGTTTTCCATACTTCTAAAAAATAATAAGTTGCTATTTATCTATTTTCTTTTTTTAAAAAATCCATATCCTCAAATTTCAATCATCCTTTATCAACAATATTTGAACTAGCATAATTATAGATTCCATGAAAATTAGACAATCTACTACATTTTATTTTGTTCTATTGGGCTACGTTTAACCTATTGTGGAGCAAAATTAAGAGCATGTTCTTTTATATCCACTGAAAGGAGCATAAAGGGCATATTTGCGGTAAAACTGCCATAAACTAGTATTTTAGCATAATTCAATTGAATAAGTATTTTTATAATGAATAAAAAAAACATTAATTGTCAATCTGAGCATATCTTAGTGGATCATAATTTTTTTAAAATAAATTGAGAAACTATTTTATCTTCAAGTTTTTTATATTATAAATTTTCACATTTGACATATTTGTGAATGTATTTTAATTATTAAGAAATTATTAAGAAATTAAGCAATCAATTGCTATTTTATTTTATATTTTAATTTAGTTTTTATGAATATTTAAAAAAATTACTTTCTTTTTATTGTGTGTTTGTTTTCAATCAGTCATTCATTTTTTATTTTTAACAAAAAATAGACAATTTTAAAAAGGAGAATTTATGCATTATTTTAAAAAGTATAGATATGATAATTTTAGAAAATTTCAGGTATATTAACTTATGTTTCGATTTATCTTAAAAAAAACATTATGTTACAATTTATCTTTGTTCATAATGTAACGACCCGACTTCTAGACTTAGACCACCTAGGGTCGCTACTAGCATGCATGCAAAAGTTATAAGACTTTCCTATACTTGAAATCGAATTTTCATAGATGTAGAAATAACTAATGTTCCAAAAACACAATTGAAAACATGACAGGATCCCTAACTTCAAAACAATTGAAAAAGAACTCTAAACTTAGTTCAAAAGTATGACATTGAGTTTCAAAAACACTTAAAACTATGTAACTCCTAGGTAGACATGCAGAAGACCAAAACGCGCAACCATGACACCTATGCAACCGCTCCTCGTCATCCATCCAAGTAGTCCTTGCTCTTACCTAAAAAAATCAAAAGGAAAATGTTGAGTATATCAAATATACCTAGTTAGTAACTCTGACCCCTGGGGTCGAACATGCAAATACAGACAATCATACAATACACATATCGACCATGTGGGACCTACTCATCTTCCTTACGCAGAGATACACAATCTCTTGGAGGTTCCTCAATATAATATTATGCAGAGATACACAATCTCATGAAGGGCCTCAATATAATATTTATGCAGAGAAATACATTCTCATGGAGGACCTCGATATAACAATCACGCAGAGAAACACATTCTTATGTCAATATTATATTTATGTAGAGAAGTACAATCTCATGGAGGACTTCAATATTATATTTAAGCAGAAAAATACGTTCTCATGGAGGACCTTAATACAAAAACCTGATGCAAGTATTTACATGCAACATACATACACTCTAATACGCAACGTCCCAAACAACATCATACAGTCGATGCCCAAGGCACATCCAGTATACAATATTCCATTATACCCCTAGCATCCAAAATCCACATATGATCGAAGTTCATAACATATAACATTCACATATGCAATCAATCAAACAACATGCTCAATACACTAGTCTATCTTCATGCTCACATTCTCAAGAAACACATAAGATAGGCATATTCAGCACACACATCGAAAAAATCAAACAATTACCGACCTATCCTAATGGCTTATCCAGGAACGAAGTCGCTTACTTTATATTGCAGCAAACGACAAGTACTCCCTAAGAGACCCGATAAACGGTTCTTTTATCACCTAAGGCACACATACATCCATTACGTCCTATTAGCACATTAATCATCACTAACATAATATGGAATAGGTAACCTATGACTTTTAAGGAGCGAATACTACCGAGAGAGTCAGACCATGCCACTGTCCAGGAAACGCCCTGCGCGCCGTCGCCGGACTGCCACGTGTTGTCCACGCGCCATTTGGATTTTGGTGAACAGAGACCAAATTATGACTCTACTCAACCCCAGGAATCCAATGCCACTAGAATAAGCTCCAACGGACGCCCGACGCCCCTCCACGTGGAGCCCAATCCTTCGGCACATGTGTCACACGTGCCATTGCTAGAGTCGCTTTCTGCCGCGTGTGAACATCCACTGCCGCTCCGATCGTCGATCTGCTTCCACTAACGTGTAGATCTCGACATCGCACTCATTTTTTACCCTTCGTTTGCCAAAATCATTCTTTCGAAAGATCGAGACAGACGCGAAAACTTGGTTGAAATGAGACAACTTCGAGAAAACACAAAGTTTGAGAACCCCTATGCCTTACCTATTCTGGTTGGGATATGAGGAGGTGATAAGGAAGCCACCCTTAAAGTTTTAACTCAATCAGAGCGACGGAAGTTGGGAAAATTAAGTTTCAAAGAACGAATAAAACACCTTGGTCGTCGTTGCCGCCTATCTCCGATCGTTGTTGCTACTGCTGCCGCTGTCACCACCCTTTGCCCTCTGAAGGTGGTGATGTGTGGAGGAGAAGAGGGGTGTGAACATGAGGGAGGAAAAAAATTTTTAGGGAGAAGGAGAGGTTGGCGTGAAAGTGGAGGAGAAACGAGATGAAAATTTGAGGTGACATTTTCTTCTTGGAATAGGAATAAGGTTTTTGTGGCTAAGCCCTTAGCTACATATTTATTGGTCTCCCTACAACCCTAAACCCTAATCCTACTACTACTAATTACGAAAATACCAACCCTTTTTAATTTAATTTCCTTTTCCCAAAAGAAAATCAAATCCTTAATTCAAACCTAAGTTAATTAAGTCTTACTTACTAACCACACCAAAATTTCAAAAGAAATCAATAAATAAAAAAGACAATTCAACAACATAACATCCAAAATCATTAAAAGAAAAAAAAAGGGGACGTTACACATAAAGTATCAAAATAAGAAAATACAAAATATAAATTTATAAGAAAATGAAATGAATGTTTATTAATTAAGAATTTAATACGATATAATGAATTTTTTTCAGATGATAATTTATAAGGTTTGAGCTTCATACAAAAACAAAGTATTAGGAACTAAATAGAAAATTTAAAAAAAAATAAAAAAATGAAAAGATAAATTGAAAAATAATATTATGAACAAATAATATTTTTTCATTCTTTTAAGAAAAATACCTCCTCATCAATCTAGATTAACTTCAACACTTAAGTGAACTCAATGGTTTGTTTATATATCTACTGTTTCTCTTCGAGTTACCATAATTTTTACAATCTATTTCTTTTGAAACGACTTCAAATTTTCTAGCAAGATATAGTTTTTCAAAGTCATGGTGATATAACAATTGAAAATAGAAAAATAAAAATGTAATTATAATAGAGATAATAGAAAATGGAGAAGAATGATGAATGTTATGTGCTTCTAACTATCACTATGTATAGTGATAAGGTGAACAAGTGAAGATTAAGAGGTTGAGGATGATCAAAAGCTTGAGGAAGATTAAAAGTAGAGTTCTAATAAGTCATTATAGGGTGTAGATTATTTTAAATAGATGATATTTAGGTTAATATATTTGGAATGTAGGAAGTTTGTAAGAGGGGAAAAAAAAGGAGGATTTTATGTGTGAGTGGTATGGGTAATTTTCAAAAAAAAAGAAAAAAGTGTGTGGTATGGGTGTGTGAGTATTTTTTAGTGGGGGTGGGCTTTAATTATTGGGTGTGTCTTCTCTCCCAAAATTATTATTTAGTGGGGTGAGTTTTAATTTGTCTTTAGGGTGAGTTTTAGTTATTGGAGAGTAATTTATGTATTATATAAATAAGTAAGGATAAAATTGTCCAAAAAAGTTTCTTCCACATTGTATTTTTTTTTTTAATAAGTTAGCTATTTTAAATTTGAAAATAATTTAATATAATTATAATTATAATAATGATTGATTTTAGATTTTATTTTGAATTTTTTTGAAAAAAGATTATAAATTGTAGATATATAAATAGATAATTAAAATAAAAATTATGAAAGTTGTAGGAAAAATTTTTGCAATCCAACCTCTTAAATTATATGTATATATATATACTATTATTGATTATTAATTATTAATTAATTAAAATAAAAGCTTTTTAGATGGTAGGAAAAGAATATTTGGCATTTTAAACGTTTAAATTCTATAAATTTACTATTAATAATTATTAATTAATTAAAAGAGAAACTCTTTAGAGGATAGAAAAAACTTTTATATAAATAAAGCAAGGGTAAAATTGTCCAAAAACATTTCTTCCACATTGTAATTTTTTTAATAAGTTATCTATTTTAAAGTTTTAAAAAATTTAATATAATTATAATTATAATAATTATTGATTTTAGATTTTATTTTGAAATTTTTGAAAATGGATTATAAATTATAGATATAAAAATTGATAATTAAGATCGAAATTATGTAAGTTAGGAAAAAATCTTTCTGTATTCTAGCCTCTTAAATTCTATATATTTAATACTACTAATTATTGAATAATTAAAATAAAAACTCTTTAGATGGTAGAAAAAACCCTTTTGTATTCTAACATTTTAAATTCTATAAGTTTACTATTACTAATTATTAATTAATTAAAAGAAAAACTCTTTAAATTGCAGGAAAAAATCTCTTACATTCTAGCATTTTAAATTCTATAAATTAATTTATTATTTATAATTTATCATCAATGACATACTTTGTAATTTAATAAACTAAAGAAAAACAAAAGTGTCCAAAAATATTTTTCTAGGATTCTCACTTTTTAATGTATTAGTTTCTTACCACATGTAATGAACATGAGTTTTTTTTTTTTTTTTTTTAAATTTATTTTATATTTTGATGATAAAAAATTTAATTATATTCATTAAAAAGATAATTTATCTACTAAAGTTTGTATGTAATTTAAATTTATAAAAAGATCATAAGGTTTCTTATATGTTACAAATTGATAAATTTATTTTATCTACTATAATTAGTGTAATCATAAAAATATAAGTTTTATTTAACTATTATGAATCAAATAAGTTAAAATTAAAAAAGAAGAATGTATGATATATATCTCAATTCAAGTTTAGGTTTTATACATAATAATGCAGTTTTTTTTTTTAATGATAGAAATAATATCTAAACATAAAATATTTATCCTATTTTATGTCAATCCGAGCATAGGTCAGTGGATAAAGACATGTACTACTATCACAGAGGTCAATGGTTGGATCTCACATCCCCATAAATGTTGAACTAAAAAAAGCATAAAATATTTATCATATTAATCATTAATTATTATGATATAAGTATGGTGGTTATTACAATTACATCCTTAAACTTTTAATTGTTAAAATTATATCCTCAAACTTTCATGAATGAAAAAATTGCATCCGTTAACTTTCAAAAGTAAAAATTAGACCCTCAAATTTTCACAAATGAAAAAATACACCCCTAAACTTTTGATTTAAAAATAAATAAATTAAACCTTCAAATTTTCATAATTGAAAAAAGTAGATTCAATTGACTCTCTTTCTATTTCATGTTTCCTCTGATCTGCTTTTGAATCTTATCAAATAGTTCTTAAAATTTAAATAAATACAATCTTAAAAACTGAAAAGAGTAAACTTTTAATTTGATGATCGTGTTGGAACTGGGACTAACAGGATAAGTCCTCGTTAGAGGATTGATTAGAAACAACAAAACAAATAAAGAAGCCTTAGGTCCCCAAAGCGAGATCAAAGGGGAAGATTGATTTCACTGCAGCTTCACTTCACAACACACAACTAGCAACCTAAGGAAAAAAGAATATATTTTGTTGATGACTGAAGCCCAACTAGCAGCTTCACTGCAGCTTCACAACACAGCTTCTAATGACAGCCTCCTCCATTGAAGAAACCCTTGTAACTACGCCCCAACTCTCAACCGGAACAATCTAATTGCCAATCCACGGAAATTACTGTTGCAGGGGGAAAAAGCAGAAGAGAAAAGAGGAGGCAACGTGAGATAGAAAGAGTCAATAGATCCAATTTTTTCAATTATGAAAATTTGAAGAGACAATTTTTTTACTCTTAAAAAAATTGAAAGTTTAATTTTTATAATTGAAAGTTTATGGAGACAATTTTTTTACTCTTAAAAGTTTGAGGGCTTAACTTTTAGTATTGAAACTTTAGGAGTGTAATTTTTTCACTTATGAAAGTTTGGGGGCCTAATTTTAATAATTAAATGTTTAAGAGTGTAATTGTAACCACCACCATGCTTCAAGGGTGGTTTGTGCAATTTGCCCTATAATTTATATCTCACTAAAAATTAATTAATATATGTATTTCTAATTCTCAATATTTCATCATTTACTCCATCATCAAAATCTTTATTACTTCTTAATTCTTATAGTATATGTTTTAATTTTCTTAAAATTAAACTTTAAAATTATCGTGGAAATGAATTCATGGAGTTCATTTAAATTTCATTATCTCATGCCATCTTTTAGTAAATTTCAGGTTACATATTATTTTTAATATATCAATTAATATAGTATTTTTCATATTTTCATTTTTGAAAAGTTATTTTTACGTAACTTAGAACCATTATTATTTTTAATTACTTTGTTTGTTTATTAAAACTTCTAAATATTTTCAACTTCAACAAAGATAAAATTATGTCACTAATTTGGTTTCATATTTATAATTAAATTTATTAATTATTATTTAAAAAATTCTCAAAATTTTTGGCTATTGAAATGAAAAACTTTTTTGTATTCCAAATTCGTAAATTCTATACAAATTATTATTGATAAATAGTTTTAATTTTGTTTATTAATAGTTAATTAATTATTTATTAACTATTTATAGTGAATTAAAAACTTTACGAGATATTAACTTACATGATTTTTTTTAACAAAAGAAATATAAGCTTGTAATTAAATGAACATGATAAATTTTTTTAAAAAAATACATAATAGTAAAAGGAACATAAGCTGTAATTGAACAATAAATTCTTTTCAACTTCATCCAAAGTGAAATTGTAATGTCACAAGCACAAAATCTAAGATATAGTTTCCACACATGCATCTTTTGCAAGGTGAACATATCACCAATATCTTGAAATGTTCTCAGGTTTGAAGAAACTTTGAGAGCAATGGACTAAAAACTAAAAAAAAAAATGAAGCTCCAAGTGTTGATGGAAAAATGGAGAAGAAAGTTCATTTTTATAGTAGTAGATGATGTGAAATTACAAAGCTTTAAGAATTTTATGACTTTTGAAATTCTATTATTTATTATGAATTATAATATAATTAAAGGGACAAAATTTAAAGTTGTTGAAAAAAAAATGTTTTCATTTCCACTAACTTTTTAGTTATATTCATTTACATTATTATTAATTAATTTAAGGACAAAATTTTAAGTGGTAGCTTTTTTTACCTTTATAACCTTTTAAAATATATATATTTATTATTGTTGTAGAAAACTCTTTTGCATTCCAACCATTTATTATTATATATATTTACCATTTATAATTAATTATTGATGACATACTTTGTAAATTAGTAAATTAAAAAATGGATAAAAATATCCAAAAATATTTTTCCAACATCCTTATTGTTTGATAGATAGTTTATAGATCATAGTAATTATTATTATATAAATTATAAATTTTTGTAAAATAATTTTGAAATAAGATTAATTGATTATAGATATAAATAGGGAATATAGATTATATATATAGATCGTTAAAGAAGAAATTATGTAAATAGGAGGAAAAACCTTTTAAATTCTATCTCTCTATATATTTGTTATTATTTATAATTATTTATTAATTAATTAAATGATAAACTCTTTAAATAGTAGGAACAACTTTTTGAATTCTAACCATTTAAATTCTATGAATTTATTGCTGATAACAATTAATTATTGATTAATTAATATACTATTTACAATTAATCATTAATAGCATCCTTTGTAAATTGGTAAATTTAAGAAAGGACAAAATTGTCCAAAAATATTTTTCAAAATATCCTTACTTTTTAATATATTATAGATTATAGATAATAGGCTCATCATTAGAGTAATCTAATCTTGATATTCCTAAAATATATGTATTTTTTGAAAAAGCAATGTCATATTTGGACCATATAGAGCATAATTATTTAAAATTAAGGGTCAGTTGCATGAATAGCAAATTTTTGAAAAATAATTGTAAATATAGCAATGCTTTTTTGAAATTTGCAAATATAGCAAAACAATATATAATTTGATTTTCGTTTGTTTCTTTTCCAATTTTACCCTTGTTAGTATA
>JAOANK020641499.1:0-11653 GCA_026257165.2 Telfairia occidentalis
TTAACACTTACCCAACAAGAAAATAACTCAAACCCACTGGAAATTGAACTCCAAAGCCTAGGGATGTGAAATACGGCCCGACGGAACTTCGGCGGAGAACAACGATTTGTTCTGCCACAAAATAAAGGAAAAGTGGCTGGAAATGGAAGAGAAGATGGTGCTGCAAAGAAGAGGAAGACTGAGGAACCGAGAGGAGGAGAAGGGAAATGAGAGAGGAAGAGCAAGCGGGGCTTCTGCGAGAGGGAAGAAGAGGGTTCTGATATTTCACTTATCAGAAACGCAACAACATAAACGTCGCTAGGTAGCAACGAAATGTTGAAAACGTCGCAAACCTTACGACATCGTTTTCAATACGTTTAAAAATGTTCAAAACGACGCTTTTTATTTGCGACGTTTTATTTTTCGTCGCTAGGTAGCAACTTATAAATAAGTAGCGTCGTTATTATTTTGTGTCGCTGATTTACGTCGCTGATTCCTATTTTTCTTGTAGTGAATGTGGATGTGCCCCCTTCGACAAAAGAGGTTGGCACCTACTAGGACGAGCTTGATGCACGAACTCACCAGTGCCTCAGCTTCGAGCTCTCCAAGCCCTTATCTTGCCATACGAGGACATCATGCTGGGGTGATTTCTATCTTCCAACACTCATGGAAAGCAAGTTTTTGTATATCACTAGAATGGTCTATATCTATTCATTTTGAGTTTAATTCTAAATAATTTTATTTTAAAATTCAATGCAAAATTAATATCAATAAAAATGGAAAAAGAAAAAAAAAAAATCCTACAACACGATGTGTGACTTTATTTTTTTTTGCACCAAACAAAAATCAAAACAAAAAAGCTAAATTATATAAAATACCCATAAACTTTGTAGTTTGTTTTAAAAACATCCTTATACTTTTAAAAGTTTCAATACTATTATTGAATTTTGCTAAACGTTTCAAAACTACCCTTTAACTAAAACTCTATTAAAAACTTAACAAAAAATTGAGGTGACTACCAACAAAACGTCTATACGTGGAAGATGACGTGACCTCATTTAAAAATTGAGGCAAATTCATTGATTTATAAAGGGGGAAAAAAATTAATAGTGACGAAGTTTACTTTTGTGTTGAAGAAACCGAGGAAAAAAACCCAGTGGTTAATTTTTTTCTCTTTATAAATGGATGAGTTTGTCTCAATTTTTAAGCGAGGTTATGTCATCCTTCACGTAGGACACTTTGTTGGCAGTCACCTCAATTTTTTGTTAAGTTTTTAACAGAGCTTTAGTTAAATGGTAGTTTTGAAACGTTCAACAAAATTCAAAGATAATTTTGAAAATTTTGAAAGTATAAGGATATTTTTGAACCAAACTACAAAATTTAGGAATATTTTATATAATTTAGCAAAAAAAAAAAAGAAAGAAAGAAAAAACACAAAATGGTTAATTAGGCCAATTGAGAATTTACATTGGTGTCCCAACAAGCATTGATTTAAAGCCCCCAATGAATTCAGAAGAGTTCATCTTCCGAACTGACAAAAACATAAAATTAAAGAGTCATATGCATGGCTCCAACCATATAAACAAAACTTCAACCAAAGCTTCAACCATTGGCTAACTGCTAACCAACATCCACGCGGTTTGTAGAGACAATCATGTGCTTTTGACCAAACGCTTCTCATATATTCCAACCGACTATTCAATATTTTCACAAAAATATGATATTGACTAGTTTAAATTTGAGATCATAAGATTTTATTCTGAAAAAAAAATAATTTTTACTCTTTAAACTTGTTTAGTTGTATCAATTTTAATCCTAAGCTTTCAACTCCGTCAAATTGGACCTTAGACATAGATAAATATTGTAATTTTTGTCCTTTATTCAATTTTTGTTAATTCACCTATATTAATTTAATTGAAAAACAAGGTAAAATTTTTCATAAATTCCCTAGTTTCAATAAAATCAAGTGTTATACAAAATTAAATTTAACTATTGAATAACATTTTGTCAAAATTCAGTAATATTTTTAAACAAATAGTTCTAACGTCATTTTTTAAAAATCTTATCAATTTTGTATCATACATATATTTTATAATTCATTGAACAAAAATTTATCTGAAGCTAAAAATTACAACATTTTTTTAAGTTTAAGATTAAAATTGCAACACTTATCTAAATTTGAAGTGCATTTTGATGAAATTAAAAGTTTAGAGTATAAAGCGATATAACTTGACAAGTTTAGGGGTAAGAATTGTACTTTTTTTTTCTTTCGTCTTTTATTTCACTCAAAATACTTCATACCAATGTTGTTTTATTTTTTATACTATAGGTCTTTGTGAATTTTCCATTGATATGCAAAAATTAAGTTTGCGTTTCCAATGTAAAGAAAGTCACTTGATGCATGCAAGATGCCCCCAAGGCATGCGATCTATTTAAAGAACACAGCTCATTTTGTCTTTGAAGCAGCCAAATCCAAAGTCAAATGCTTTTTATATAGGCATTGTTCGATGTCTCTTTTTTCTATGTAAAAAGACTTTAATTTGCATACATAAATCAATGACTGTGTTTTAATATTTTGTGTAATTGGGTTACAGGTTTAGTGAGAGAAAAAGTTGGAAACAGTGAGGCAAAATTTATGGCAGCAAAAAAAAAGGTCAAAATTGGTATGATTTTCAAAGCGGAGCAGCTACTAGTCAATGAGATCAAATGGGATGACCTTATTGTTGTTTAATTAATGTCTAGCTTTTGTGCCATGCCACACTTGCTTGAGTTGACTACTAAAAATTGTAAATGATCAAACAATCCCTGACTTTGGTTTCAATTTTTTTTTCCTCATTTTAATTTCATCGACAACCCCGAAGTTTTACTTGATGAGCACCGTCTTGAGCGTTGGAAAAAATTTCTAGCATTGCGACCTAACTTTTTTTACTCTATAAATTTGCATTTATAAATAACTATTTAATGCTGATAAAGACCCAACACTATTTTTAAATAATGTTGATGTGGTTGACAATGAATTAGTATAGTATCGGTACTTTCATAATATTGAAAAGTTTCTCCAAAGCATCATCAAACACATTTTAATTTTGGAAATTGTTTAATACGGCTGAAACATTATAGTTGACATTTTTTATTTTTTAGATTAGATGATCATAGCTTAATGGTAAAATATGAGTACTTCTCAAATTCTGAAGTGAAGATTCAAATCTTTATTCTCTTATTTTGTGATGTAATGCTAAAAATAAGATTAAATGTATGAGAAACGAATTTAAAATATTTTTTTTACTTGTGCATTTAATTTCAAATAGTCATATTGGGCTAGTTGTATTAATTAATTTACCTCTCAACCCAATTTCTTCCCTAGGAGCAAATTGAGACTTAGACCTCAAACAATAACTGTCCTAGTTCTACCGTATCTTTTTTTTCATTTATACTGGAACAATCACAAATACTTTTTTGATTATGGATCTACAACCAAAAACTCAATGCGTAATCTTAGCATTCAATGTGTATTCCTGAATAATCTCATTTTTCAATTATTCAACCATTTCATTTTACCAAGTTCAATGTTAGTCAGATTAGTCAACATTTAAATGTTCTTATCGTTGTACGAAAAATAAAAAATAAAAAATATATATATAAAAAATAAAACTGTTTCAAATTTTGGTTTTAATATTCTTTTGTTCTTACCGTCTTAGAATTTTCATTGTAACACCTTACAATATGAGCTAACGATAGTCATGTACCACTCATGTTTGCCTTCACGAAGGCACTTCAAGAGGATTTGTGGCATGTCAAGCTTTGGTAAGATTCTTTGCTTTGCATCAAATTAAACCACATGTCCACTACTTGTGCGGGCTCCCACTAATTCCTTTGAGTTTCATTTTTGCAAATGTACTCCCTAGACAGGATACTTAACGCGTTAGCTACAGTACTGCACGAGTCCATACGCACAATGCCTAGTATTCATCGTTTTTTTTTTTACTTTTATTTACTTCTTTCAGTTTTAGAAATTTTAATTTTCATACCTTGGTTTTGTTGGGAAAAACTAATTTTTGAATGCCTTTTTCTTGGTAAATTTGAATAGGTAATTTTGTAAAATATAGGTAAATATGCAAATTTATTTTTAAATTTATTAATATCTGATAATATTGACCATTATGAGATCAAATACTGTAGCGCTTTGAAGGCTTCAAACAATGATTGTCTAATGCACCCATAAAAACAAATAATAATAATAATAACTCTACTATGTCTTTTTAATTTCCAGTTGGAGAACATGCACATATTGTAGTGCTTCTCTATAATGACATCATTAAACAAGTTTTTTTTTCCATATTAATAAAAATTAAATAATTATTTTTTTAGTTCAACAACATGTGAGAGTGAGAATTTGAACATAGAATTTTTTTGTCGGAGAAATTATATTTTAGCCAATTAAGTTATACTTGATTTGACATAAAAATTAGATAATTGAATGTAAGTGTATAGGTTATACGTATATAGCTCATAACAATTATTACTATGACAATATCGACCAGATCAAATATTTATAAAATTAAAAAATAAATCGGCATATTTATCCATACTTTACAAAATTGCCTATTCAAATTTACGACAAAAAAGGCATTCAAAAAGGTTTCCCCACCAAAACCAAGGCATGACTATTTCCTTCATTTCTAACTCTTTGAAGGCTTCAAATAATGACGTCAAATGCCTCCAAAGGAAAAAAAAAAAAGAACTTTATTAGGTACACAAGATGACTCTTTCTAATGCACATGATAATCACTTCAAAATGTAGTTTCAGAACATACACATATTGTGCTTCTCTGTGATATCAAGCAAGCTTTTTAGATCATTATATAACCAAAATTTGGAATACAAGAACTTCAAACTGAAGCAGTTTTGTAAAAAGAAAAAGAAAAAATAATGGAGCTTCATGGATGTTACACAACTTTAATTACTCTAATGTTCATGGTTTTGTCCATGAACTCCTTAGGATGTTTTTGTTACACAACTTTTGTGTTTGGAGATTCGCTCGCCGATGTGGGAAACAATGACTACATTTTCACCCTCTCTAAGGCCAATTCACCGCCCTATGGCATCGATTTCAAGCCCTCTCATGGTCGTCCCACCGGAAGGTTCACCAACGGTCGAACTATACCAGATATTATCGGTAATGTCCTCCAAATATATAAAAATGAAATATTTACTTTTATAAAACTAAATAAAAGTATAGTTTTATAAAAGTATAAAAAACCATATTTTCTATACAATTTTCAAAACTTCCCTTAAAAATAAAAATAAAAACAAGAAACTTGAAACGTCAAATGAGAACATTACCCAACGACGCTCATTATTGAAACTTATAAATCTTAAGATTCATTTCCTATATCAAAATTGACGCAACAAAGCATGCGATTATACATGTCCAATTAACATATATATAAATATTAGAGCAACATTATAGTATAGATTAAAGTAATTTTGAAGTGTTTGAATCAGATGAATATCTTGGAGCCAAGTCATTTCCTCCACCATTTCTAGCGCCAAATACAGAAGCAGACACAATATATAGAGGGATAAACTATGCTTCTGGAGCTTCTGGCATCTTGGATGAAACTGGTTTCTTATTTGTGAGTGCATTTTTTTCCTTTTTTTTTTTAATTAACTTGGGAACTTTGTTCTTAAAATTAAATAATTATTGTACCATCCTCGATTATTAATATCTTCCCTTTCTAATGTGTGGGACATGCACCAGCTTATCATCTCGCCACAAAAATTAAATCACTATTACATATAAGTTTAAGTCAAACCGAATATTATTCAACTAGATAAGGTATATCTTTCTGATCAAAAAGTGGTGGGTTCAAATCTCTACCATCACATATGCTTGAATTAAAAAAAAAATTCAACATCTTTTAAATCAATAAATTATGTAATAACTTTTTTGTCGAACTACTCATTTTTAGTTCATAGGACTTGTGTACTTTTGTTTCAAATGTTTTAATTTTGTATTTATGGACCGGTTAAATTTCTTTCAAAATGCCATTGTCTTTACTAAGTACAAGAATAATTCTTTTATGTGGCACATTTTGTTTGGGCACTGTAGAGAGGGACAAATGAGCTAAAATTAAAAAATATATATATATATCAAAATAAGAAAACTATGAACTTTTGGTAACGCCTACTAGGATTGTTCGGAGAGATTTGACCTAATCATGCATAAAGACCAAATTGAAACTTATAAATCATAGGGATAAGGGTTAAAATAGTAATTTAGCCTATATTCAACTTTTTCACGTCAATATATTCTCAATATTTTCGATCACTAGACTCCAATATTTGCATGAAACTAAACATGCAAAATTTTAAACTCAATGTGTTGTTTTTATTATGTCATATTAAAAGTTTAAACTGAAGATATTGTTTTGAATACATTTTTTATTTGGAACAGTTAGGAAGGATTCCATTGAGGGAGCAGGTGAAGCATTTTGAGGAGAGCAGAGATTACATAGTGAGAGTAAAGGGAGAGAATGAAACAAAGGAGTTGTTGAAGAATGCAATTTTCTCTTTAACAGTTGGATCCAATGATATAATCAACTATATCCAACCTTCCATTCCAATTTTCCAAACAAACAAGGCTGCCCCAAGTGATTACTTGGATCATATGATCTCCAACTTTACAATACAACTCAAGGTAAAAGGAAAAAAAAAATAAAAATAAAAATTCTAATGTTGGAAGTCTAATTTAGTTCCTTATAATTTTTAAAGTTCTCATCTTACTCTCTACAGTTTCGTTAAATCTCTCAACGTATTCTTGCAGCAATTAAATATTGAGAGTTTCTTTAAGTTTGGTATGACATTTTTTCTTCTTTTCTAAACATTGACAAATAAAATGTGTCCAAGGTGTTTTGAGATTGAGACTTTAAAATTATAAGGTCCAAATTCAATCTCAAGAACTATAACAAATAATTTTGGAAAAAAAAAAGTCCATCCATATTTTCTTTTGCAAGAGTTGCTATGAAAAACGTGTGAAATTTAAAAAAGAGGATTAGAATCCCAACTACTGCCAAAGCATGCACCCTGCACTACGAAAGGCCAAGGGCAAAAGGTAGCCCACAATATGTAAAAAGAAGATTCCAATCTTTTGTCTAGTGACAGATTTTAAAATTAGTGGCAATTTTTTGGACAAGGATTTTGGCAAGACTGGAAGAACCATTATGATTTGGGGAAATTTTTTTTTAAGAAAGTAGATATTGAAAGCTTACTTGGTTTCGTTTTTTTTTCCAAATCCAAAACTACCTTACTGTGAGTCATCTTTTGAAGAGACGTATGAAGACTCACGATTTTAAAAAACTAAATACTCTTTCATGGGCAGTTAAATAGAAAGATGAATCATTTTTTCTTCTTCGTATTGATAATTTTAGGCGCATTTTTAGATTGTGAGAGTATATAACTTGAAAAAACAAAAATAGTTTATACTAGATGAATTGACTTTATAGATTTGAGTTTATATAGCGTGTAAAATTAATTGTCAGTATTTATTGATGAAGCGACTGCACGGGTTCGGAGCCCGAAAGTTTGTAGTAGTTGGAGTCGGACCACTAGGATGCATTCCATTTGTACGGGCATTGCTTTTTGTACCGAGTGAAGAATGCTCAGAAGAAGTGAATAAGCTTATTGAAGCCTACAATTTTAGGCTGAGTGAAGTAGTTAATCAATTGAATCAAGAGTTTGGCACCAAAACCATGTTCGTATATGCCAATTCCTATGCTGTCTTCATGCAGATTATTGTCAATTATCAACAATATGGTATAGATTTCAAACCCCACCTTTAACTTGGCAAAAAAGAAAGTTTGAATCACTATTTTAGTTTGTGTAGTTTGAATTTGGTTTTCATTCTGATTCCTGTGGTTTTAAAAGTTTTATTATAGTATATATAGTTAAGTTAAATTTCCTAAAATGTTTATGCAATAGAGAGAAAATGACGAATCTAACCTTACACTATATTAAGTTGACTATATTAAAGTTTGAAGTTAGTAAAAATAAAGGAAATTAGGTGAGTTTTAGAAGGGGGAGAAAATGAACTTTATAGAAAAAACGTGAGTCTTATTTTACATCTTCAAAAAAATTGTAATCCCAAGATCCACAAAAAAAAAAAAAGAAAAAAAAAAAGGATAGCATCTAATTAATGACATAGAAGACGTAGCAAATTTAAATCAAATTCTAATATGATAAGGAGTAATTAAAATATTGATTGGACCTTAAGAAATGGTCAAACAAACGACGTTTCTTAAAAAGAGGTATGTAAACAATATTCATATTGCACACTTTATACCCATGTTTCTCCCCCCCAAAACCTTTTTCAAGTTTTAAGAAGACATTGTAATATATAAATAACAACATTCCATCCACATTTTTTTTATTTTTTATTTTTTTATGGTGAAACATATTAAAGTATCAATAAATCATTAAATTTAACTTGTCGTAATGTATTTGACTTAAGCTTTGTGATGTATTGTTGATAAAAAAAATATGTTAGGGTTCGTGGATGTGAAGCAACCATGTTGTGGTGGATACTTTCCTCCTTTCATTTGCTACAATAACCAAAACCAAAATAGAACAAGTTCTTCTCTATGCGATGATCGATCAAAATATGTGTTTTGGGATGCTTATCACCCAACAGAAGCTGCTAACATCATCATTGCCAAACAGCTGCTTGATGGAGATGGAACCATTAGCTCTCCCATCAACATCCGTCAACTCTATGCCTTCCGATCTTTAGCTTAGTTGAATTATGTTCATGTTGTATTCTAAACGTAATATTTACATGTCATCTTATTTTTATTTCTCATATCATAATTATTTGTTTGGATGATCAGTCTCTACAATTTTGATTTCCTACTTTTTTTTTTAACGAATATGGATATCCTTAGATTACATTATACTATTACAAAGATCATTGGATCACGATCTATTCTTATGTGGCGTGTATGGTATAGATCATAATGAGTATATTAGAATATTAATATTACTCGAAATGTATCAACAAGTTTATATGATTAGTGATACAAAGATTTTTCATAATTGATATACACTTGATTTACACTTCTAGAAACATAGATAATTAACGTATGTTTGGTTTGACTTTTAAACTGTTTATTGATCGAAAAAAAATATTTTTTTTTCAAAATTAACGTGTTTGATTAAAATTTGGAAGAAGGCTTTTAACTAATTAAAAATGCCTTAAAAATTTTTTAATAGTAAAAAATGATATGAAAATGTGTAAAAATATATAAAATATATTTAAAAGCTTCTTTAAATTAAGTATTTACTTAATTTTCTTCCAAAAATGCTTATATAATAAATGTTTTACTTAAAAACATTTTTTAAAAAAAGTTATACTAAATACCACCAAACTGGTCAACATCTATAAAAAACTAGAACAACCATTGCCGGTTCTCAGCAAAGATTTTCCAAAGTCACTTTGTAAGTGTTGGGAAAAATCTCCCACTTCTACCAATAAGCAGAAAATAACTGAGAAATTTAAAAAAACACTGAACACAAAGATTTACGTGGAAAACTCCAAAACTGGAGAAAAACCACGACCCACCAAAAAGAAACACCACTATGCGAAAAATTGTTACAATCACATAGACTTGGAATCGGGAATTTCTCTCCCCGATCCCAATTACAAAAACACTCTCTCAAAGCTTTCTACTACTCACACCCTTCTCCCCACTCTCAAATAGGAGAATACAAGAAATGAATTTAACTAGAGCTAGTACACTAAGCTTAAAGTGTTTCTAACTGGGATGAGTAAAACTAAAGCCCATAAGCCCCTTATATAGTGCTTGGAACCCATCACCTTGTTCATTCTTTCCGATGAGATTTTCACTCTTCTAATATTTTGCCAAAAACCCAACAAATTCCACCTTGGCAAGATATTTGAAGAACTCACAGCTTCTGCTATAGTCATTGTCTTCACTGACAATCATAATTCTCAACTTAGAGAATTATAACATGCTCCACCATAAAAAGTAGACCCACTTGGAACACCTTTCTAGGACTTTTCTTCTTCGTCACATGTCGATAATCCCTGCTGAAATTTATGGTGCAACTTTCACCTACTTGGCTCACTTGGAAGTTCTTTAGCCATCGACATAACTTCCACCACACACACCTTGCATAATCGCCAAGCCAATGCCCGTGTGCAATCTTGTAGAATCACTAACATCACATCCGCTATCATGGTAAATCGAACATACCATGAGGATGATTTCAGTCTTTCTTCAGAAGAATTCGCTGTCTCCTCTGACGAGAGAGACACCGTCAGCATCCGACCCAGAGCTCTTTGACGAACCTGCTCTATTAGGACAATCCTTTTGCATGTGTCCAGACTGCCTGCATTCCTAGCAACCTTTCTTTTGCACAGACTTTTTCTTCTTCTTCTTCTTCCAATTGTTTGCTACTAGTACTAAATCCTCATGTGAAGTACGTCCTTCACTCTTCAACATTCTTTCCTCTGATAGAAGTTTACTAGTAACCTCAGCAAAATCTAGAGTCTCTTTCCCGTACATCAAGATCAGCTGCATGTATTCAAAAGAAGATGGAAGTGACAAGATGAGCCTGATTGTCTTATCCTCCTCATCTATCTTCACTTCGATCGCCTCTAACTTAGAAATGATGCCATTGAGAACACTCAGATGATCTGAAATTTTCGTACCTTCCTTCATTCACAGTGTGTGAAACTGGTCCATCAGGTACAACCGATTTGAGATGCCCTTTGCTTGATACAACACTTCTAGCTTCTCCCAAAGCTCCTTGGCTGTTGAAGTTTCATGCACATTTGCAAGAACATTCTTGACCAAACTAAGTCATATTGCACTTGCAACCCTCAAATCCATTTCCTCCCAATCTTCATCACTCATGTTGGACTTCATAGAACCTCTGCTGGAACCACTGCTGTACTCCACTGGACCACCATCACCGCTTAACTTTTCAGAAGCACCACCACTTGGTCTTTCCTTCGAAGCCTTGTGTAACCCAGCCTGTATCAACACATCCTTGACTTGCAATTGCCACAAGCCAAAGGTGATCCCTCCATCAAATTTCTCCACATCAAATTTCACTGCACTCATAAAGTTTGACATATCTGCTTCAACTTCTAGCAAATCTGCAAATAGTGAACAACTCACACTATTCACACTACCCTAGCCCGTTTCAAGAACTCTTTTCTGATGTGGAAGTTTAGACAATGTTGCAACCACAGAGCATAGTCAGAAATTCAAGAAACTATAAACCTAGAGGCTCTAATAACCACTTGTTGGGAAAAACCTCCCACTTCTACCGTAGGAATAAGCAAAAAATAATTGAGAAATTAAAAAAAAACATTGAACACAAGGATTTACGTGAAAAACTCCAAAACTGGAGAAAAACTATGACCTACCAAAAAGAAACTCCACTATGCTAAAAATTGTTACAATCACATAGAATTTCTCTCCCTGACCCCAATTACAAAAACACTCTCTCAAAGTTTTCTACTACTCACACCCTTCTCCCCACTCTCAAATAGGAGAATACAAGAAAGGAATTTAACTAGAGCTAGTACACCACGCTTAAAATGTTTCTAACTGGGATGAATAAAACTAAAGCCCATGATCCCCTAATA
>JAOANK020641610.1:0-11653 GCA_026257165.2 Telfairia occidentalis
ACACGATCCACCTGTATGTCTACCACATACATGTTTAAATTACATTAAATAACCTTGGATCTTAGTTTATTGGATTGATTTTATGCACACTAAATGTCGAATGAAATAACTCTTATTTTCTTAAATAAATAATTTGAATAAAATTACAAGACCATGAAGGTTTAGGGCATCAACCCCATCAAAAATCACATTAAAAATGTCGCCCAAAATGAACTTCTCAAATCCTTGCGGTGAAAAATAACATATATAGTTCCAGGTGGCAGTCGAGACGCTATGCAATAGTGTTGAGATCTTGTGCTTTAATATTGCTAAAATACCACTGCGAATTTGTAAATAGAGAGGAATTTTCAACGTAGCGTCTGGATGCTACTTCAAATTTTAGCTTCTGTCTTGCCAAAATTTGAGTAGTGTTGAGATGCTACTAAGCAAGCGTCTCAATGCTAACACATTCTGCCTTCTTGCTCACTATTTGGGCATCTCAACCCTCTCCTTTGGTGTTGAGACACTGACTCTCGGGTTTTGGCTCTTTTTAACATATCTTCTTCGTTTCTTAGTCGAATTTGTTCATTTTAGGCTCATTTTTCAATTCGAACAATGTTGAAATTATATTTTCGCATTCAAATGCTCAGTTCCTACAAATACAATTAATAAGCATCAAAGTACGCAATTCAACCCACAAAACTACTACATTTAAGACCCTAAAATAACACTTTTAGAGTGCTATCATCGAAGCGATCATATTTTCTTTCCAAGGCATCGAATCCTCATTGAAAGAAATGTCCCTGCTAATGAAGTATTTCTCTTCACCAGGCTCAAGTGCCACAACTTGTACCCCAATACTTCGTGGGGATACCCAATGAATATGCATTGTTTTGCCCTAGCCTCTAGTTTCCCTTGTTCAATATGTGCATAGAGTGCACATCCAAAGATTCTCAAGTGATCAAGCATTGGAAGAATGTCTGTCCACAACTCTTGGGTGCTTTTAAAACCAATTACTATGGAAGGGTCGTGGTTTTGATGTATGTAGATGTGTTTGCAGCTTCCCACCAGAAAGCTTTTGGTAATTTGGCATTTGAAAGCATGCACCCGACTCTTTCTAAGATGGTTATGTTGAACATTTCGGCTAAGCCATTTTGCAAAGGGTCCCAGGGACTGTCAAGTGTCTATTTATCCTTAATTCTTTGCAAAACAACTTGAACTATCACTGAAGAACTCAAGACCATTTTGTGTTCTCGGTGTTTTAATTTTCATCCCTATTTGATTTTCAATAAGCAACATCCACTCAACAAACCTTCCAAACACTTCATTATTTGTCTTCAACTAATAGATCTAGAGTTTCCTAGAAAGTCATCAATTAAGGTAAGAATGTATCTAGCCCCACCACACAAGTTTTTACCTTAGAAGGCCCCCAAAGATCGGAGTATATATGTTCTAGTTTTTCTGTTATTCTGTATGATGCCGATGTAAAACTATGTCTACCAGCTTTTCTAAATATGAAGTGGTCACAAAAGGTGATGTTTGAAGGTTTGTTCTTGCCAATCAAGCCTTTCTTATACAACTGAATTAACCCCTCCAGTTCATATGACCTTACCTCGTGTGCTAAATCTCAATATTCTTCCAAATTTGTTATGAATTAATGTTTGGTTCAACTACAAGTGCGTTTTCTTGAAGTACATCAAGGCAATTTTTAAAAAAGCCTATTAGCTTAACGGAGGCTTTTTTATCGACGGAAAGAGTTCGCTTTTTTGATATGCAAGTCATATTTGCCTTATCTAAGGTGACAAGAGAGATAAGGTGACGTTTCAATTAAGGAACAAACCTTACCTTGGTGAGGATCTTGGTGGAGCCATCATGAAGCTTGAATTTGATCGAGCCTATGCCTTTGATATGGCATTTTTTGTCATTTCCCAATACCACAGTCCCTCCATCAATCTGATTTAAGTGAGCAAATAAAGCTCATTTGGTGACATATGAAATGTACACCTCGAATCTAGGATCCACTCCGCTTAACAGCTTAAATTTGAGACCATGAATACTTCGGCGAACTCATAGCCTTCCAAAACATTTGTTGAGACCTTGTTACTATTGTTGTTCAGAGGTCATTTTCGTTTTCTCTTCCAGATTGGACAATCCCACTTCATATGTTCTACCTTGTGACAGTAATTGTAGGTTATTTTATCTTTATTATCTTTTTCTTTAATGTTGTTCTTAGAATTCTACTTTCCTTGATATTTTTTGAACTTCGACAGTTGTTTGGAGTGTTTTCTTTTCCTAAAAAGAGCTACAAAATCGTTCCTTTGAGATTGAAATTTATTTTCCTTAGATCTAATTGACTACAACACAATATCTAGGGTAAGACAATCCCTACCATACTTAATAGCTGACTTCATTTCTTTGTATTTCTCTGGGAGCGAGTTCAAAAAGATTACGACATGATTTTCAAGATGCAATTATTCTTTTACATTTTATAAATCAATATAAATTGCATTGAATTCACAGATTCGGAGACTGCAAGCTCACACAATTCCAACAAAGAAGAATGAGTTAGAGTATGCGGCAGATGTATCAATACCCTCATGGACGTACAAAAAACTCAACTAGAGGCCATAGAAAAAATAAATGATGAAGGTACTAGGAATAGTCTTAAATGCATGAAGAGAGTCTCTCTAGGAAGATCAACCTAAGCTTATCCTAAAAGGAGAAGAAGATATCCGGAGGACTAGACTAAATGAAATCTTAAAAGGGTTCGAAAACCCCGAAAGGCGCCATCAATGATCTTGAAATAGAAGTGAATTTCTTAAAAAGAGAAATGACAGAATGGAGACAAGTTCATTCACAAGAGTTTAAGAAAATCAAAGAAGATATTCAAGCACTACAGTGCGTCAATGAGTCAGATGATGAAGAAATAAGTACAGTAAAAGACCAGTTCATCTCAAATGCAGAGATTCAGCCTGAACATCTTGCTCAAATAATCACAGTATACTCCAAAAAATGGTAAAAGTTGAACATTAAAATCAAAGACTTCACATTCGAGATGAAGGCATTGATTGATTGAGGGGCTGACGAGTATTGCATACAGCAAGAATTAGATCCTTCCAAATACTTCTAAAAGACCCTACACTGTCTCACAGGAGCAAATGGACAAGATTTGAATATCAAAGTCAAACTATCCGAACTCCACATATGCAAAGGCTCTATTTGCTTTATCACATCTTTTCTTTTAGTTAAAGATTTAGAACAAGGCATAATCATTGGTACACTATTTTTAACCCAACTGTATCCTATACAAGTAACAGAACACGTTGTAAGCTACTTAGTGGCTAGTGAAGAACTATTGTTCCAATTCATCAAGCTCGTTAAAACATAAGAACATAAAAGGTAACTTAGTTCTCTCATTTATCAAAGAATTAGATCTAGTTTCTCAAAAAAGAAATACGATTCCAATGAATCGAAGAAAGTCTTGAGCACTACACTATTGAGACAAAAGTCAAGGAACTGTTACCTCGAATCAGAAATATGCTCGGATATACTAAATGCATTTTGAGAAAAAATACAACACATAGTCAACTTTCCCAATGTAAGAGGTTCCATAGAAAGTGTGATCCCAACCAAAGCAAGAAAAAATCAAATGAATGCTGAACTAATGAGCCATTACAAAAAGAAGATCTAAGAACTCCCCAAGAAGAAGCTGATCAGACCATCCAAGAGCCCATGTCCTACGCAACATTCTATGTCAATAACGTAGCCGAAAAGGAGCGTGGTGTGCCCAGGTTAGTAATCAATTACAAACAATTAAACAAAGCTTCGGAATTCGGTATCCAATTCCTAATAAATAAGATTTGATCAAATGTATTTCTACTCCAAAGGTATTTTCAAAGTTTGATTTAAAGTCTGTATTTTGGCAAATACAAATTTTCAGAAAGGATAGATACAAAACAATATTTCATGTCTCATTTGGACAATACGAGTGGAATGTAATGTCATTTAGTTTGAAAAATGCACCATCAGAATTTCAAAAGATTATGAATGACGTTTGCATAAATTTTTAAGATTTTTCATACTCTATATAGATGATATTTTTAATTTTTTCATCTAATAAAGATCAACATTTTAAACACTTGAATATTTTTATCAAAACTATAAAAGAAAAAGGTTGAATACTTTCTTTACAATCGATAAAAATATTTCAAACAAAAATTAGCTTTATAGGTTTTGAGATCCACTTAGGATCAAGTAATCCAATCCAAAGGTCGATGGAATTTGCATAAAAATTCCCTGACAAAATCCTAGATAAAACCCAATCACAGAGGTTTTTAGGATATTTAAATTATGTGTCAAAGCTTATTAAAAACCTTAGCCCTATATGCAAACCATTGTTCCAACGTTAGGAAAAATCCTAAAACTTGGACTGAAAAGTACACTAAGGCATATAAGAAAATTAAAGCCTTAGTTAAATCTCTACCCTGCCTAAACCTTTTTAAATCCAACATCTGAACTAATAACTGAAACAGATCTGTCAGATTTAGGTTTTGAAAGAGTGGTAAAAAAGAAGATAGAAAACCAAGAACAAATAGTTTGATACCATTCAAAAGTCTGGAATAATGCTTAGAGTAAGTATTCTACTATTAAAAAATAATTATTAAGCATAGTAAATGTACAAAAATTTCAAGGTGATTTAATAAATAAGAAGTTCACCATTAAGACAGATTCTAGGGCATCAAAATTTTTTCTAGAAAAAGATGTAAAAAATCTTATATCTAAACAGATATTTGCAAGATGGCAAGCGATACTATATTGTTTCGATTTTGATGTTTTGCTTATAAAAGAAGAACAAAACCCCTTGGTCGATTACCTCTCAATAAAATTTCTAACTTCTCTCTAAATTCCTCTCTCCAATCTCTGGAAAATTCTCCCTAGGAATGGGATGAAAAACTGACCTAGTTTGGCAAAAATATTCGAGAGAAAGTGAATTAGAGATCATGAGCAGACAATAAAGAAGAAAAGGTAAGGTGCCTTCTTCCTCATCCCAAAGGGCAAAAGGCCATCCTCATCCTCGTTGCCTCAAGCTATGAGTAGCGACAATTATGTCATGGACTTAGGATTGACCCCAGTAAATCGTCCCAAAACCATATCATCCGATATAAAGATTTCAGAGTCACCTACTCCATCGAGGCCTTCTACCTCGTTGATCTGCACTTTAAGCGGACTCGTTAAAATGAGAGCTCCTGTATCTTTGTGAATGTCGTCGTCACTTAAACCAAGCGTTGTCTCTCTGACCTCCTACTCCACCGCCATTCAACTAGATCAACACTTCCAGCCTCGCCTAGAGGTAACAACCTACGTAGAAAAATCTGGTATAGTTTACGATTAAGTAATCGAACAAGAGTTTGGAAGTCTTAGTCTTTTAGGGACTATTTTAGAAAATTTTCCATAAAAATTTTGGTTTTTTCTAGAAAGTCTACATAAGACTCGTAGCTTTTTTGAGTTTATCCTCATCAATACCAAATCTGTCGAGATCACTCACATACAAGACAAAAGCAATCCCTTCAGGATCACCTACTCCAAATTGAAGATCTAGAAAGTCTATAATCCGACACACTGGGACCAAGGCCTTATCACTGAACGATCTTTCTCTAAGTCGTTTGTCTCACAAATGTACAATTACCGTGACTATTGCAAAGCATGGTACAACGTGTTTTGTCATACACCAAAGGACCATTCTTGGTTCATATATTTTTGCCAAAGTGCTCACAAAACCACTTCCCACTTTGGTTCATCGAATGGTGTACTACCTTCAGACTCACCGACGAAATACTGCAGTACCTTATCAAGAGTCCCATCATTTTTGCACGACAATATTAAGAAATTCCTCTCATTTCTCCATGACATTCTGCTTATACTTCTAGATCTCGTGGATAATGAGCTGGAACTTCAAAGTTAAATTAAATCAACAATACAAAAGGATTGTCAAGGTTGTCAAAATCATATGGTGGCAGAATGCAAGCTGCGATCAAGCCGATCTTAAAGCCATAAAAGCATGGTTTACAGAAAATGGTTCTATGCAGGATATAACCATCAAAATGAACGTTGGGTTTCGTAATACAAAAAGCAAACCCCTTGCAAGACTCAATAGAGTACTTAGATGCAGAATTCCAACAGATCCTAAAGGCAGCAGTATCTAATAGTTCATCCTCAGAAGCTCGAGAAGTGCAAGATGAAGCTTGCCATTCGCACAACCAGTGCTCGAGGAATATACAAAATTTGATTCATTTTTTTAATTCATAGTTGATGTAAAGATAGACATTGTTGACAAAGACGGTAAATTAGAGACGTCGACAATTATGAGAAGACCTAGTTTTACAAAGAAGGCGATGGTCGCAGATACTAAATTACACACAGTAGTATAGTTGTATTCTAAGTAATTTTCGACTCACGTCAATATTTCACAAAGACGGTAAATTAGAGACGTCAACAATGACAATAAGACCTAGTTTTACGAAGAAGATGATGGTCCTAGATACGAAATTACACGTAGTAGTATAATTGTATTCTAAGTAATTTTCCACTCAAGTGAATGTATCAATATTATTGTATTTTATAAAAACAATTTTTTTTTTTTATAATTGCTTCCAGCAATTCTCAATGAAACAAAAATATTTTGCATATTCATATTATTTTCTGCAATTTAAATTTCTATCTAAATTTCTGTCTTTTGTACATCCTCGTAAATTTTTCCCCTGTATAGCTTTTTGGTTCAATTTTATGTATAATCCCTATATGTAGTATAGATTATACAGGTAAATATCCATACTCTCAAAGGATGATTCTGAAGAAGAAGAGTTTGAAGTCGTAGAAGTTCAACAGACAAGTCTAAAGAGTTGAAGACGAAGATTGCAAATTTCTCTCGTGTTAGCTCATTTGTTTGCTCCAATTGGAGTTCCACACAGCATGAGGTGTAACACAGTTGGTAAGTCTATAATTCGTTCAGAGTAATGAGTCTTGAGAAATTACAGTTCAGTTGATAGCGATGAAGATGTAAAGCTACTTTAATAAAGCCTCTTTATCGAAGAAAAGATACAACTACTTTAATAACGTCAACTTTAAAAAAAATTTGCAGACAACATCTTTCAACTTTATCTTTATTTTAAATCTTATCCGTTGGATTTGCTTTTTCATTTTTTTTCTTTTAGTAATTATTAAAGAATGTAATAAGTTTATTTTATCCTTTTGTAATAAAGATAGTTTATCGTTTTGTAATAATTAGGAAATCAGATGAGATTCGCTCTTATTTGTTATTAAGATAGATTTCAATTCCACTGCTATATATGCTATATAAAGATGATACAAACTATGTAAATGGCAACAAGCGAAATAAGCTAGAAAGCCTTCCGCTATATACAAACTGTATAAGAACTCGATCTTTGAGTATCTATACCCACCAAATATTATGATCTTGTAATAGCTGGTCACTTTTGACTTAAACCTAGCTGGTTACTTTTGAATCGAGGTGGTTCAAAAGAAGCTGTCATTATGCCAATAAGTGCCCGCTACAAGGAAAAGTCACTAGCCATAAAATTGACGAAAATACAAAGAAAGATTAATTGAATTTAATAGATCCTTTATCTGAAAATGAATCAAATTATGAATCTGCTTGTAGTGACAATAGTGAACATGTACTAGAAGTCAACGAATTCATAGAATCAAAAATTGCAAGCTCAGACTATTTCAACTAGGAAGAAGGAGCGAGAGTATGAGGAGGATGTATCAATACCCTCACAGACATACAAAAACTCTACTAGAGGCAGTAGAAAAAAAATGAAGAAGGTATTGGGAAGACAATCTTAGATGCATTAAGACAGTCTATCTAGGAAAATCAACCTAAGCCTACCCTAAAGAGAGAAGAAGATATCTCGACGACTAGTAAAAATGAAATCTTCAAAAGGTAAGAAAAACCGCGAAAGGCACCATCAACGATCTTCAAATAGAAGTGTATTCCTTAAAAAGAGAAATGATAGAATAGATACAAGTTCAAGAGTTAAAGAAAATCAAAGAAGATATTCGAGCACTACATTGCGCCAAAGAATCACATGATGATGAAGTAAGGTCAGATGAAGACCTGTTCATCTCAAACAAAGAGATTAAGCCAGAATAACTTGCTTAAATAACCACAGTATACTCCCAGAAATAGTATACAAAAGTGAAAATTAAAATAAAAGACTTCACAATAGAGATGAAGGCATTGATTGATTCAGGGGTTGATTGGAATTGCATACAACAAGGATTAGTTCCTACCAATTACTTTGAGAAGACTCTACGCAGTCTCACAAGAGCAAATGGACAAGATTTGAATATCAAATTCAACCTACCTGAAGTCGACATAGCCAAGGCTCTATTTGCTTTATTACATCTTTTCTCTTAGTTAAAGATTTAAAAGAAGGATTAATTCTTCGTACACCATTTTTAACCCAACTGTCTCCCATACAGGTAATAGAACACGACGTAAGCTTGCAAGTGGCTGCTGACGAACTACTATTCGAATTCATCAAGCTAATTAAAACACAGGAATAGAAAATCTTAGTTCACTGGAAAGAAAAAAAGAAGCAAATTCAATTTCTAAAATAAGAAATAGGATTCAAAATAATCGAAAAAAGTCTGGAGCACGACACTATTTAGACAAAAGTAAAAGAACTGTTACATAAGATGAAATAAGAAATCTGCTAAAATATACCGAGCACATTTTAGGGAAAAGGTCAACACATAGTCAACCTTCCCTATGTAAGAGGTTTCATAGAAACTTTGATTGCAACCAAATCAAGAAAAATTCAGATGAATGCTAAACTAATGAGTCACTACAAAAAGAAGATCCAAGAACTCCTGAAGAAGAAGTTTATGACACAATCCAAGAGTCCATCGTCCTACGCAACATTCTACGTCAAGAACACAGCAAAAAAGGAGCATGGTGTGCCAAGCTTAGCAATCAATTACAAACATTAAACAAAATTTTAGAATGGATTAGATATCCAATTCCCAATAAACAAGATTTAATCAAACGTAATTCTACCGTAAAGGTATTTTCAAAGTTTGATTTCAAATTTGGACTTTGGCAAATACAAATTTTCGAAAAGGATAAATACAAAACATTTCTTGTCCCATTTGGACATACGAGTGGAATGTAATGTCATTCGGTTTGAAAAATGCACCCTAAGAATTTCCAAAAATTATGGATGACGTTTTCATAAATTTTCAAGATTTTTCAATAGTTTATATAGATGATATTTTAATTTTTTTCATCTAATATAAATCAACATTTTAAACATTTGAATATTTTTATCAAAACTATAAACGAAAATAGTTTAGTAATTTCTTTAACAAAGATAAAAATATTTGAAACAAAAATTAAACTTGTAGGTTTTGAGATCCGATTAGGATTAAATAAACCAATCTAAAGGTCAATAAAATTTGCATCAAAATTCCCTGACAAAATCCTAGATAAAACCCATTTACAAGGGTTTGTAGGATGTTTAAATTACGTGTCAGCATTTATTAAAAATCTTAGAACTATATGCAAACCACTGTTCTGATGTTTAAGGAAAAACCCTACACCTTGGACTGAAGAGCACACCAAGGCAATTAAGAAAATTAAAACCTACTCAAATCTCTACCCTACCTAAACTTTTTAAATGCAAATCTGAACTAATAGTTGAAACAGATCCGTTAAACTTAGGTTTTGGAGGAGCGTTAAAACAGAAGGCAAAAAACCAAGAACAAATAGTTTGCTACCATCCAGGAGGTTGGAATAATGCTTAGAGTAATTATTCCATTGCTAAAAAAGAATTATTAGCAATAGGATATTGCGTACAAAAATTCCAAGGTGATTTAATAAATAAAAAATTCACCATTAAGGTAGATTCTAGGGCATCAAAATTTGTTATAGAAAAAAGATGTAGAAAATCTCGTATCCAAATAGATAAGGTCGGGCATATGAACTATATTTTCCTTGTGTTCAGATGGCTACAATACAGTTTCAAACATCTAAGAATTTGTTTCTTTACTAGACGAAGTGATCAGATTTTCTTTCCAAGGCATCAAATCCTCATTAAAAGAGATGTCCCTGCTAATGAAGTATTTGTCTTCACTAGACTCAAGTGACCACAACTTGTATGCCTCTACTCCATGAGGATTCCCAATGAATATGCACTATTTTGCCCTAGCCTCTAGTTTTCTTTGTTTATTATATTCATAGGGTGCATATCCGAAGATTCTCAAGTAATCAAGTATTGGAGGAATGTCTATCCACAGCTCTTGATGGCTACTAAAACCAATTGCAGTGGAAGGATTGTAGTTTATGTTGTATGTGCTATGTTTGTATCTTCACCTTAGAACACTTTGAATAATTTGGCATTGGAAAGCATGCAACCGACCCCTTCTAAGATGGTTCTATAAAACATTTTGACTAGGCCATTTTGCTGTGGGGTCTGAGGCACTGTCAACTATCTATTGATCCTTGATTCTTTACAAATCAACTTGAACTTATTGGGGATGATGCCCTAAACCTTCGTGGTCTTGTAATTTATTTAAATTATTTATTTAATAAAATAAGAGTTATTTCGTTCGACATTTAGTGTGCATAAACTCAGTCCAATAAACTATGATCCAAGGTTATTATATGAGAAACTTAAACCTGTATGTGGAGACATACAGACGGATCATGTTTAAGGAATAACCTAAATAGTCTGTAGTATATGGATAGGGTTGGGTGCCTTATCCTTGTGACACTACGGATACGTCCCGCTTTGTGATTATTACAAGTGTTGTAAAGTGTCACAAACTTTTCGATCCTAAACGTTCATGTGGAGATATGTGAGTGGGGGTATCCTATATATGTGAGACATGTATAAGACCAGACTACGAAGTGATTTGTCTCTCAGTATAACACTGTTGCTGAAAGAGACTTACACTTCACTAGGATGATCATAGGTGACTTGACCTAAATCCTGAGTCAGTTGCGAACTCTTGTCTATGAAGGCGATCATTGGATTAGTATAGGTGCGAGTGGCCGAATACGCCAACTCAATATGCCTACCTTTTTTGGGATTTGTTTGACCAGGGAGCTGGGAACCCAACTGTACAAGATTGAAATTCACTTATTTATAGTTGTTCCCTTAAGAGCTGATACTGAGACTTGAACAATGAGATGCCTCACCCTCTCATGGCTAGAGAGGGGTATAGCTTATAGTTGGACTATGACTATATTGTTCATTAGAGGTATCGGTGGTAATTAAAGAGTTAAAGGTAGCACTGGAGTAAAACAATAGTTTGACCAAGCTGTGACTACGAGCAATAGTGAAGGGTCGACTTGCTGTAGATTGATTAAATCCATGGCTCAGAAATATATCTACAGTGCAAAGAGTGCAGCTATCGATCTTTAGTTGAGTGGCTAGAAACTAATGAATGTTGATTAAATTAATTAAAGAGTTTAATTAGTTAATCTTGTACCATTGGAGCTTCAAACTGATAGGTCCATAAGGTCCACTTGCTAGTTTGGTATGGATTTTACAAGAAATAATATTTTGGGCATAGTTTGAATTGTTCAAATTATTTTGAGGGAACAAATATAGTATAATGTATATTGATACGTTATAATATATAGTTA